>VXAX01003268.1:185926-215647 GCA_013399835.1 Leptocoma aspasia
TATATATTATATAATAATATATAGGTTATATCTAATATATAAAATATCAATAAAATATTATATATAATATGAAATATTATTATTTGAATTGAAATTATTATTGGAAATATTATTATTAATGAGAACGAGGACGAGGACAGAGCCAAGGGCAGGGATGGGTCAGGGTCAGCACCTGACCCCAGGCTGAAATGCAGCCCTGCTGCAGCCTGGGATGCAGGGAAGGGCAGCAGGTGATGGAAACCCAAGCCGGGCTCCAGCTGCCCAGCTGCTATAAATAACACCCTCATGGCTCTCAGGGAAAGCCAAGGCAACAAACACAGCGTGGCTCTGGGAGCAGGGCACGTCCAGGCCCAGGCAAATCCAAACCCTGTGAAATTCATCCCAGCTCTTGGAGAATAACCATCCGTGGGTTTGAGGGGGCTTTTTCGGGGAATCTCTGAAACACAGGGCCTGTACTCGGCCCTTGTGAGACTTCAGCTGGAGAGCCACACGCAGCTCTGGAGTCCTCAGCACAGGACATGGACCTGTCAGAGAGGGTCCAGAGCAGGCCACAGGGATGCTCCAAGGCCTGGAGCCCCTCTGCTCTGGTGTCCAGCCTGGAAAAGAGAAGGCTCAGGGAGACCTCAGAGCCCCTTCCAGGGCCTACAGGAAGCTTTTAGAAAAGAGGAAAAGTAGCTTTTTACACAGGCAGGTGGTGAGGCCCTGGCACAGGGTGCCCAGAGAAGCTGTGGCTGCCCCTGGATCCCTGGAAGTGTTCAAGGCCAGGTTGGACAGGGCTTGGAGCACCCTGGGATAGTGGAAGGTGTCCCTGCCCATGGCAAGGATTGGAATTCCAGGGATCCCTGGAAATGTTCAAGGCCAGGTTGGACAATGCTTGGAGCACCCTGGGATAGTGGAAGGTGTCCCTGCCCATGGCAGGGATTGGAATTAGATGATCTTTAAGGTCCCTTCCAACCTAAATCGTTCTGTGATTCCACAACCCTAACCTGGCTCTATAAATTATTTTAACTCCTTTGCATCCCCAGCCAAGGGAATGGATTCAGTATTTCCTGCCTTTGGCAAATGCTGAGAAATCCAGGGAGGAAGATACCTTCAAAACTCGAATTGTGTTTGTTCCAGGCCACCCTCACATCCACCTGCTCACAGCAGCCATGGCAAACACTGACCAAGCTACAAATCAGGGAAGGGAGAGTGTGAATTTTGCAGCTTCCAACCTCTCCTGTGCCTCCTGCCCGGCCCATCCCGAACATGCCAGCAAGGTTCAGCATTGCTCCCATTTGAAATAAAGTCTCCCCACGTAATTTAAAAATATCCCACTCTCATGCCAGCAATAACTCTCTGCCATGCCACACTGGCTCTGTATTTATAGCCATGATTTCTTCACCCCCCCTGCATTGCCCCCAACAGCACATCCAGTCCCATAAAAAGGGATTTTGTTGCTTTAACCAGCAGCAGTGACCCCCATTTCTGCCCAGGAGTGAGTTCCAGCCCCAAAAGCACACATCCACATCAGCACTGAATTTCCCCAGGTTTGCTCCTCAAGCAGCAATGACAAGGCAAAGTCTCCTGAGGGTAAACACACAGCTACAACCACTTCCATTTGAGCCATAATTGAAAATCAATAGGATTGGTAGTTGGAATGTTCATGTGCTTAAAGCAGAGGTCTGGGAGTCAGGAGGACTCAGCAGCAGAAGTGATTTCTTCTCCCAGCCATGACTGTGGGGAGAGATATTTTTTAGTTCTCTCAGCTTGTGATCCAGCACCAGAAAAATGGAGATAATCCAGTGTTGGGTTGGAATGCACCAGAGCTTCAAAAGTGCTGAGGCAGAGAGGTGCTGGGACACGCTCACAGAGGAGTTATTTTTAAATATATTGCAGCGAGAGGCAGCGAGGGATGTTGAGCCTCCCTCTTTTTATTTTTTTAGGACCATCAAAGAAAACTCTGCATCAGCAATCCCTGCTCCACCTGACTGATGCCAAGGAGCAGCAATGCCAGGACACCCCAACTGAGATCAGCATCCCAGTGCTGCCTTGGGTGGAATCACAGATAAAATACCCTAATTTGGAATGGACCCACAAGGATCATCCAGTCCAGTTCCTGGCCCCAAAAAGGACCACACAAAACATCCCACCCTGTGCCTGAGAACATTACCCAAACATTTCTGGAGCTCTGGCAGCCTTGGGGCTGTGCCCATTCCCTGAGGAGCCTGTTCAGTGCCCAAACATCCTCTGGATGAAGAACCTTTTCCTGATATCCAGCCCAAACCTTCCTGTCACAGAGGGAGCCCATCCTTGCAATCAAAATAATGGACCTTTTTACATCTCTTGGAGCCCCAGGAATGGCACTGCCTCTTTATGGATATTGCCAGCAGGCTCTGGAAAGAAGGGATTCATTTCACTAACAGGGTGAAAGACCATCGTGGATGTGAAGGGGAAGGAAGGTGTAATTACTGATTTATCCTAAGTCAGGATCTGTGACAAGAAGAGAGGATAAAGGTGCCACCAGCTACATTGTCTTTAAATCAATCAATCAAAAATCAATCTATTTCCCTCCTATCTCTCTCTCTCTCCCTCCTCTGCTGCAGACAATTCCACCAAGCACTGCTCCACATCACCCATCAAGGAGAGCAGGGTTTTAACCAAACCAATGCTCCAGTGGGAGCAGAGCTATCCCAGATCAGGAAGATTTCCTGCAACATGACACATTCTCCTTCTGCCACGGGAACTGCTGTCCTGGTAAGAGCTCTTTAATAAAACAGCAGGGACAACATCTCATTTCTTTATTACAGTTCAGCAGCACATCTCCTGTGGCACTCAGGGGTGGTGCCGTGCTGCCTGAGATGCTTCACATCTGTCCTTCAGCTCCAAAGCAGCTGCCCAGCTCCTACCCAGGTCCAAACTTCTGCCAGCCTGGCTCAGTAGCACAAACCTTGTGCTCCCAGGCATGGTGGAAACCCTCCTTTTTCCCAGCACAGCTCGGAGGTGTCATTAAGAATCCAATCAATGTGACGTCATGGGTGTAATTGAATTATGTGTATGCTCAGCAGACCCTTTCCACTTGGTATCCCCATTGGCTAATGTTGAATTATGATGGATCATACACAGGGATATATGAAACATGCATGAATAACCCAAGCATGCATTTTTAATGATACGATCCTGATAACTTCCCCCTCCTAACAAAATCAAAATGAATTAAACACAAGTAGCTGTCAGTGGCATTAAAGAAAAAAAGGGAAGAAACCCTCATCATTTAAATGGCAACACAAAATGTTCCCTGAATTGCAGGGTGACTGGGACCGTTTGTTGTAATGATACCAATTAACATATCTATCTATATTTAAAGTTTCCAGGGCAAGAAGAAAGAGCAGCTTGGGTGATATCCAGGGTAAGGAAAGAAAGGTGAGGATAATGGATGGCTGGGAGTGAATAGGGCTGAAATGAATGGGGTAATTCAGATGAATGCTGTGACAATGGCTGGATAATCCCCCAAAAGAGCACATCCCCAGATATAGGACAGAGCTTGCAGGCTTGTGACATTCATTAAAATAAAATAAGGGTGAAACCTGCAAACCCAAGAGCCAGAAATGATCCAAGTCAGGCAGAGGCCACTGGACTCCAGGGGTCTGGCTTGAGACTCTGCAGTGGCTGAGTTAATGGGAACATCCCAGAGGAATGGTTTGGCTGCAGTGGCTTTGCTTTGGGGCACAGGGGATTTCTTGAGGTCACATCCATACCTGTATTCTCTGATTTAACTGTATTCCTGATTTAATCAGGATCAAAGAAGAGGGAATCACTTGCAGGAATGCTCTGGCATCTTGGATTTGCATTCTGAATTACGACTGAGCTCTTCCAGCTTCAGTCAAGAGCCATTTTGCCCATCCCTGGACATGTCCAAGGTTGGATGAGGCTTGGGGCACCTGGCATGGTGGGACATGTCCCTGCCCATGGCAGGGGATTGGAGCTGGATGATTTTAACATCCCTCCCAACCCAAACCACTCCATGATTCCATGGCAAGGAGGCAACATGGCCCCAGGTCTGTGTGTCTGCATCTACCACAGCCATCCAGATAATCTTTTACCTTCTAGCACAGCAATTTATCACTATCAATTACCTAACAAGCTCTCATGAGCACTCTGCCCAGGGTTATAGCTCCAACTCCCTGGGCTACCACCGTTCTGATTTCTGAATCCCTGGAAAAAATGGACAGCAGCTCTGCCAAAAAAAAAAAAAAAATTTAAAAAATCCAATTTTTAAAGGTAAGTCCTTGGGGACTTCTAGACTTCTAAAGATTTTGAGTCATAAAGAAGAAAAATTCGTTCCCACTCTGCAGATCAGGAGTTTCTGTGTGTTCAGTGAAAATCAGACATTCGTGTCTCGTTGCAGATTTAGGATAAAGCAGTGTCACAGACTTTGTTCCTAATTGCAGACTGGCGGGACACGGTGGCAGAGGATGGAGCTGCCATAGATCCCAGGATATGTCTCATAACAAGCTCATTAGCTCCAACATCAGCCCCCACTGCTCCCCAAAAACTGACCCAGGGCCCTCTCAGGATTTGTGCTGGAGCAGCAAATCTGAAAATCTGCTGTGGAGGGGAAGTCAATACACTTCATAACAGATGAGTGAAGGGCTGTCCTCACCAATGAATACCGAGTTAAACAAACATATGAGAGATGTTTATCTCCTCTGAGTGGTGTCTGCCGGCCTTACTCACCTTTTAACAAGAATTTGGCACGCCAAGCACCACCAGCACATTCTGAAGATGTTGGGACCAAAGGTAAAACACAATTCAGGGTGGAAACAGTGTCAGGGAAGTGCAGCAGAATAACTTGCTAAGGACAACTTCTGTGATTAAGGGAATAATTTTGCTGTCAGCCCAGGGACCCTGAGGTTTATTCCTGTTGTGTAGCTTGGTGCAGGTCCAGAGTTTCTGCTGTGATGTCCCCCATGGAGTCACCCCTGCAGCATGTCAGGAAGGGAATTTTGTGACTCTCCCCTTAAGGACTGGAGTTATTTATGTAGAAAATAGGCAGATATCCCCAAGGGGTGGCATAAATGATGCTTTGAACTCCCCTGACTGTACACACAAGGATATCCTGGCCAGGAGAACCACTCTCAAAATTAAGTATCTGCCTCTTTTCCAGGTAAATCCACTTTAGCTCAGAGCCTGAATGGTTTTGCTCTCTCTGCAACTCCAAGACAGTCCCACTTCCACAGCTATCAGCAGAGCTGGGAGGATAAATACATTTATTGATCTGATCTGCTGGGCAGCCAAATCCTCCAGCTGGAGAATCAGAGTGGCACCTTTAGCAGCATCCACAACACCCAACAGAGACCACCACCGTTTGGTTGGAGCACCAAAACTTCACTTCCCTTCAAAAAAACAATAGAGATTTTTTTAAGGAACTGGTATTTATCAAGAGAGGAGGACTGGGAAAAGACACCTTGATTTCCAAGAATCCACACGTTCTAAAACGTCAGAATTTCTGATGCAGCAAGAGTTCAGTGCCCAAAGTCATTTTTAAGTTGTCCTGACCATGGCTTTGAGTTTTTGAGAGATTGGAAGCACCACCCCTTGAAAGGACCATTGGCGACCAGAGCTAGGAACTGCTCTTCACAAATCATCCCTTAAAAACAGCATTACTGACTTATATCAAAAAACCTCAAAGTGAGGTGGGTTTTTTCCCCTTTCTTCTTTACACCGACTTCTCTGTTGTATGTAAATGCCAAATCATGACATAATTTAGAGACAGAGGGGTTTTTTTCAGCTTAAAGAAAACCAGTTCATCTTTTATGAAGGAAAACCCAAACGAAAAAATGCTTCGGCTTTGTTACATTTCAAAACTAACATCACTTCATAAAAAGCTGCTCAAAGATGGCACATCACTGGGAGATATTTAAATGCAGACAGAGGGGTTTTAACTGTTCCAGGGAAACCTTCCTGTCGAGCAGAACAAGGGCCACGGGGTTAAAACACAGCCATCATAACCTTTATTGCTTCATTTTTGTGAAGTCATTAACCACAGGAGGACCCCAGATGTGCCACAGCTCTGGCAGCTGGAGCGAAATTCAATCCCCACATCAGAACCTAATTTATGACCAACCTGTTGGGAGGGGGTAAGGAAATCAGGGATACACAGGGAGCTGGGGAAAGCCGTGTGTTGACAGAGCTCAGCCCAAGCCCTTGCACAAACACACACGGGAGGAGCCCCCACTCCCATCAGGGAATTTTTGCATCTGAAAGCAGCTGAACCCCAACACCACCCAGCTTTGAACTCCAGGTTCAGCTGCCTGGGAAGCATCAAGATGAAATCAAAGGGTGACTGTGCTCAGGACAGGCTCATTGCAAGTGACAGCCCATACCCTGAAGAACTCAGGGAGGAGCAGAGCAGGGATGGGGAGAGGGGAGTGATTTGCCCGAGGTCCTGCTGCAATCAGCAACAGAGCCAGGAATAGATCAAGGCTTCCTGCTCTGCCATGATGTCACACTGAGTTTTTTCTGACCACCCCTCGTGCTCTCCACATCACCCCCAACCCAAGCTGGCCTTTCCCATCCACTCCTTCTATGGAATTTGCTCTTCTCCACACTTACCCCTTTCAGGGTCTGCTCCAGTTACTTGTGCCCTTTTGACTGAAAGTTCCTGGGTGTCAGGGCCTCCTGCAGCTGGAATCACGCACCTGAAAGTATCTTGATTTCATCTTTGCATGCCTAAATACTTCCTCGCTTCTTTAATCCACCCCATCCTGCCAACTCGAGTCTCCAAATCACGTGGAAGCACCTCGGGCATTCCAAAATATCCCCAAGTGCGCCGTGTCACCCAAAGCATCCCGTGGTGCTGGTGCAGCAAAACTCACCTGAATTTGACTGCCAGATGTGTGATCCCAAGGAGATCCCAGCCTCCTCAGCCACTCCTAACTCCCTGAACTCGCTGGCAGTGCCCCTGGCCACTGCAGATGCTGTAAATTCTCCAGGCTTTCTTTCCCTTTTAGGCGAGACTAAAGGTTTTCCCCTCAGCTTTTAGCGTTTAGGCATCAAAAGGAATCCATGGATTGGGGGGTGTTGATGTGCCAGGTCTGTTCCAGCCCCTTTTTCCCCCTAAACCACCTGAGTTCAAGTTGCAGCTCACTGTCCCTACTCTCAAGCCACCTCCTCTATATTCTTTGCCAACTCCAGGTGCCTGACCCAGGTAAGAGCCCCTGACCTTCACAGAAGAGGTTGAATTCCACCTGCAGTAGAATGAAGAAAATACAAAGGACCGAAAGAAATGGCCCCATCTGAACATGTTAATCAAATTTCCAGCAGAAAAATCCTGCATAAAACAACCCTGCACTGAGCTTTTCTATTATCATAATGTTGGAGCACCTCACAACCACAAACTGTTGACGAGACCTTATCAAAGCAGAGAAACACCATTACTGTCACTTACAGCCAGGGAACAGAGAAATAAGGGATGTTCACATCTGAACAAGTTGTCCTCAGCTCCCCTCAGCTCTAATGGAGAGAAAAAGAACCTTTTTGGACATAATTCCCCTGCCCTGATTTAGGGCAGTTTCATTCTCTTGCAGAATGAGATGAGTTGTGTGCTAAAAGGTCTGATTTCTCTCCCTGGAGTGGGAAGGAAGTTGGCAGAACTTCCTGGGAATGGAGATTTCCCCATTTAATGAGACGAAACCCCACTCTCCAAAAACTAGGTCCATAAAAGTCAGTAGCAAAGCAGGAAGTGAGTTCAGGATTCTTATATTTTAGTCTGATCAAACTGGAAATGGACATCAAAGGTGAACAGAGCCAAAGGATCACCCCAGGAGCAACAAAACTGTGGGGGCTTGAAGGAAGCTCCTTGTGGGTAAGGAACAGAGGGGATGGAGGAGGGAAAACTGGAATAGCCTAAAAAGTAAGATAAAAGGAGATTCAGGCAAGGTGATTAGTGGGAGAAAGACAGAACAGCAGAGATGGGGGTCACACTGCTCATAAAACACTGCAGATGTGTGAGGAGGATCCAGAAGGAGCACACACTGACTGTCCCAGTAAATGTATGTGGGAAAAACCTTGCTAAGACACCATCCCCAGTCCAGATATTGCAAAGGAGGAACCCAGTCCTGCCCCAAACATCATCTTCCCACCCCCCTCTTCATTTTAATAACTGCAGGATAAACAGGAAGAGCAGACAGATGAGTCTGAGATCATCCAGACATCACACAGGGAACATAACTGGGAGCAGATCCCACCACAGCCTGAAACCCTGAGAGTGAACGTTCGGGGAGTTTGATTCCGATTCCAAATTTTGCAGCTTATTTTTATTTAAAAAATAAAACTAGAGAAGTGGATTTGGGAGCTGGGTGACAAGGCTGACCCGGAGGGAGGAGCTGCAAGGTGGCCACCAGCACTTTTCCATCAGGAGAGTGAAAACAACAACAAGCAGGAGCTCAGCTCTGCGAGCAATTGAAGAGCAGTTAATGAAATCACCTGCCACAGAGAATTGACAAAACATGGAAAATAAGTCACTTCAGAGTCTGCCAGAGCATCCCTGGCATGGACAAGGGGATATATTTAGTGCCAGTGATCTCATCTTTCCTAGCAGTGAGGAGAAGGGCAGCACTGCCATGGCAATGTCAGGGAGAGCTCGGAGAGGGAAGAGCCTGAGATTTCCTTAACAGGGAAGGAAGCAGCACAGAGGCTCCACCACAGGGCAGGAGGCAGGCAGGGGCTGCAAAATGAGCAAGGTGAAAACCCCAGGAGGAAAAAAAGCCCACAGAATATCAATACTGGTTAATAAAAAACAGCAGAATCTGCATAATTACTTTGGGTGTATTAAGCTCCTGTAATCCCACCCTGGGACTGCTCAGAGCTTTTCTGGAGGGGTTGAGCTCAGATTCTCCTTGCCAGGTACCCTGGTTTAAGCTAAAGATTAAGAGAAGGGCATAAAACACCTTGGTGAACAGCCCTGCACCTGCATTTCCACCCACTGTGCTGACAATTTGTTAAAGCAGAGCTTTGGAATATTAATTACAACAGATCTTCCAATCTCCTGCCCTCCATCTCTGCTTTACAGCACTGCCACTCCCCTAAGAAGGACCAGATTCCTCTAAAACCTGAGAGGCTGGCTTAAAAATCATGAATTAACAATCAATGCTCAGCTTTAGCTTGCTATTATAGTTACTATCAGTGTCAGGATGCATTTGAGTCTGTATTTATGTTATATTTACCTGCATCCCTTCAGCCCCAGCAGCCCCCTCCCCTCAAAACAAGAATATCCCAGCCATGTGCCCCAAAGCCAAAGCCATATTTTACATCTCTACATGAACAGATGTAATACACCAGGGCAGTCCTGCACTGCTCACCATCTGAAAATATATTCTTTTCCTGCTATATTATGATAATTTATTTCACTTCTGGGGCTCCCAGGTGAGTTCAATCCTCCAGCTTCCAAGCAGACAAAAATGCTAACCTGGCAGAAGAAGTTTAACAAAGAGACTAAAGGCAGCAGTCTCATAAGATCTCCCACCTCTCCACATATTGCAGACTAAGACAGACGTGCAAGGAAAACAGAGACATACAAATTTGCAAACATTTTCTTTTTATTTTCTTTCCTCTCCCTCCGTTAATAGAAAAAATTAGCGAAAAATTCAGAATTTAGGTGGGATTTGGGGAATTAATTTACATCATCACAGGGGGAGAAGGGGCTTGAAAGCATCAAAAGATTTTGAGTTATCCATCTCACGGTAGAAATATCTGAGAAGAGAACTAATTAAGCAAAAATAAGAAAGAAAGGAGGGAAAGGGAGGGGAGGAGGTCAAATAACCATAAGTGGTTGTTTCATAGATGATACAACTTTCACAGCTTGTTTGTTGTATTGAAAAAGAGAGGAGGGAGAAGCAATCAGTGTTGATTTGGCACAAGGCTGCATTTGGGTTGGGTTTATTTATTTCTTGTAAAATTTTGCTCCGTTCTGTAAGAAAACAACAAAATGAGCTGTTCTCATTGTAAGAGACACTCCAAGCTAAGAAGGTGCCAGGGTCCCATCTCTTCCCAGAGCACAGGTGCTGTCTGAAGGGCAGAACTCAGGTTCTCTCTCTATCCTCTATCTTCCCTTAGACCCCGAGGAGATCAATTGATGGAGCACAAAACCCAAGAGAAACCCACAGAAACTTGTGAGCAGTGGTGGGGGGAAAAGATCAAAGTGCCTGTGGTGTGTGAAACCACATCCACCCCAGCAGATATCACAAGCCATAAACTCCCCCAGATAACCCAGCCCTGATCAACCACATGACAAACACAGGGAGATTTGCACAGTGCCAGTCGTGGTGTTTAATTAGATTTCATCAGGAGGGGTCCTGAAAAATTCATATGATGAGGTCTCTGCCAGTCTCAGTGCTAACCTTTTTCCTCTGACATCAGTGGAATTTATTGCCAGCTTCAGTTAAAAAAAAAAATAATAAAATTACAAGAAGTCAGAAGGATGACTCCAGAGGATCTCAGCAGGGTGGGATGCCAGCACAGCTGGCAGGAGAAGCAGAGGTTTGCACTGCCAGGATGCCACAGATCGAGTGTGCTGGGGTCCTCTGCCAATGCACCACATCAGCTGGAAAAACAACCCTCAGCAAAGCTTCCCAAACCCACCAAAATCCCCCAGGAGCTGCTGTTTTGTTATCCAAAGTGACCCAGCCCTGTGAATCACCAGCAGAACACGTTCAGCACGACAGAGTGTAACCAGAGCTGAAACCCACAGAGGACTTGCTCCCAACTTTCCTCTCCAGAGTTTGCTTCTCTTGGCACCCCCTGGGGTCCCAAACCATCTCTCTTTAGAGCCTTGGAGTGTTCCACTGGATTCCAACACACATTTCCAGGCCTGCTGCTCCGAGGAGGATTCCAGCTTGGTGCCTACTGGATGAACAACTCTTAGGGGTGATATTCCATGGGATTAAGGGGTAACTCCACAAACACAGTCCTGCCATCTCTAGTCAAGTATGGACATCAACCCAGCTGGCAAACCTATTTTTTTTGGGAGGGTTTTGAATTCAAATATCATTCCAACTCTTTATAATTCAATGCCTCTTTTAGTTTAGAGGATGAAAGACCATCTTGGTGCCATAGTGACATTGGCCAGGATGAAGAAATCCAGAAAATGAGAGTCAAATAATGAGAAAAAAGTCACTGACATCAAGCTAGATTTGACACCACCAGGTTATTACAGTCAAGTCTATAGGTTTAGCTGCTGCTGTCACAGCCAGGAAAATTATTTTGGGTCACCCTGGGCACAGCATCCCAGGGGGACTTGGCAAATCTCATCTTTGATTAACTGCCCTGGTCTAGCCTTCAGTCCATATTTCTACACCCCTCACCCAGCAATCAAAGCTTTCCTAATTTCAAGAAGGCCCAGGAACCTGCAGCTCTTCCATATGGCTTCATTTAGGAGAGGTGAGAGGCCACCGACAGGGTTTGGGAGGTTAAAGGGAAAAAAAAAAAAACCCAAAGGAAAACAAAAAGACAAGTGTCAGAACAAGCAGGAACAGATCCCTGAGTCTCACACAGCAACACACGTCTTCACTCCCGCAGACACCAGATGGGCTGGGGCCTACAAAAACCAGCCCAGCTCCTCACATGAGTCCAAAAACCAGCAATCCATCAAAGCTTGAGCACCAGCCAGGCTGCCACCACAGAACAGGACATGACAGAGCCAAAGAGGCATTAAACCAAAATGAAAAGCACGAGGGGAAGGGCTCAAGTTGGAAAGGAGCAGGATTTTATTCCTGCTTTTATTGCTCAAGCCTCACCAGCAGCGTCCACAACTCCTGGATATGCTGGTGGCACTCACAGGGGTTCCCTCACAGGGGTTCACAAGCTCTGCATGGATCAGAGGGGCTGCCACACATCAGGACATGGATCAGAGGGGCTGCCACACATCAGGACATCGGGTGTGTGCAGGGCAGACGTGGAGAGGGATCTTCAAACCATCCCCAGCCCAACGCTGCTTATCCTAACAAAGGGAGGCACAATCCTTTTTGCCTTCTAATTAAAAGCTGGCTCGTAAATCAAGCCTCTGGTTCCTACACTTCGTTGTCATTTGAGGGAAAAGGTCTTTTTCCAAAGCTCCCTCCTGCAAGCTGTGGTCTCTTCAGCTCCAGCAACACAACTAATTACACCACTTTTGTTTGCTATGAACTCGCCCTGCCTTTGCCAGGCCAGGAATTGGACTCTGATCACCACCACAAATGCCTAATTATGGGTCACAAACCAAACAAAGCCTCCCCAAGCTTAAACATCAGCAGTGAGGAGGAGATAATTACTTTTAAATAAGCATTCTGGTGCATTCCGTCAGGGGCATCCCACAGCTGGTTGCAAATTAGAGGGTTCCTAGAGGTGGGCTGCAGGAGCTGCTTAAGGCAAATTGTTTTCATAATGCTATAGTCAGAGAACAAAACCTGCAAGGCGTGTGTTTACTTAAGAGATTGGTTTTTTTTTCGCATTCATACACATATTTGCACAAAATACATTTCAAGATTATGCATCTGTGGCTATTCTGTTGTCAGCCCCTCCAGCCCTGCCTGCACAGCAGCGATTTCCAGCAGCTGGGAGATGAGCTAAAGGTGCCAGCCCAGACTGCAGCAACTACCTGCAGGAAATAGCCCAGCTGAGGCTCAACAAAGCAGAGTGAATGTAAAGAGTGGGGACAGGAAACTTCCGTGCAAAACATTTCCCATGGGCACAGGGGGATCCTGTAAAGAGCTTCAGAGAAGCACAGAATATCCTTAGTTGGAATGGACCCACAAGGATCGTCCAGTCCAGCTCCTGGCCCTGCTCAAGACACCCTAAAATCCCACCCTGTGCATCCCTGAGAGCATTGTCCAAATGCTCCTGGAGCCCTGGCAGCCTTGGGAATGTGGGGAGGCTGTTCAGCGCCCCACCACCTCTGGGCAAAGAACCTTTCCCTGATCTCCAACCTAAACCTTCCCTGACACAGCTCCAGATGTTCCTTTGGGTCTGTCCCTGGTCACAGAGAGAGGAGATCAGTCTCTGCCCCTCAGGAGGAAGCTGCAGACTGCACTGAGGTCTCCCTCCTCTCTCCTCCTCTCCAGGCTGAACAAATCAAATTACCTCAGACACTCCTCAAATGGCTGACCTCCTTCAGGCACTAATAATAATTATCTTTCTTACACTGTGGCATCCAAAATTGCACACAGGACTCAGAGTGAGAGCAAGGCAGGACAACCCTCTCTCTCAACCGCCCAGCAAAGCTGTGCCTGATGCCCTCAGGACTGGTGGGGCCCATATTCCACTTGCCATTGAGTGGGAAGAGCAGGAGGTGAGGGGCTGGGAACACAAACCCTGTGAGGAAGCACTGAGGGAGCTGGGGGTGTTCAGCCTGGAGAAAAGGAGACTCAGGGGTGACCTCAGCACTCTCTGCAACCCCTGAAAGGTGCCTGTGCTCAGCTGGGCTGGGCTCTGTCTCCAGCAGCACTGACACAACCAGAGCACACAGCCTCGAGCTGCACCAAGGGAAATCCAGGCTGGACATGAGGAAGAAGTTTTTCACACACAGAGTGATAAAGTTCTGGAATGGCTGCCCGGGGAGGTGCTGGAGTCACCATCCCTGGGTGTGTTTAACAAAGCCTGGATGTGGCACTGGGTGCCAGGGTTTAGTTGGGGTGTTGGGGCTGGCTTGGACTCCATGATCCTGAAGGTCTCTCCCAGCCTGGTCATTCTGGGATTCTGTGAAACTGAACCTGGATCTCACTGCCAAAGTTCTCGTCCCCAACAGTGCCCAGATCCTTTCCTCTTCCCCATCCCTTCCTAAGGACAGGAGCTGTCAAACTGTGATGCCTGCATTCCCCCTATCAGCAGCTGAGGCAGAGATCAGACATCTGGCCAAAGGGAGAGGGAGGAGGTGAGAGACTGAGGAGCTGATTTTGGGCACAGAGACAGCAGCAGGGTGGTGAGGGGACAGAGTGGAGGACAGTGAAGAGAAGAGATGTACGCACAGTGCCTTATCAGGGACTTGCTCTTCTTTCAACTGGCTCCCTGATAACATATGGAGCTTAATCAAATATGCAAATGATGTCCTATCTAGAGACCAGGGAAACAGAGAAATAAACCCAGAGACCACGCATGAAAACAAGCCGATGAAATAAGGGAGTGGGGAGAAGGTTTCCTCTTTTTGATAAAATTATTTCAAAAGATTAAATTAAAGCAAAACTAATTAGGAGAACCGCTCTTAAGCCGACTTCCCTTAAGAAGGGTCAGCAGGCAAGAGGCATTCAAATCAAAGGCAGATGCAAGAGGCACTTCAAGGGCTCCCTGAAAAGTCATTATCCCAGTCAAAAAGGAAGGGGATGGAAAGGAAGAAGGCATCACAAGAGCCTTTTTGGCTGGGCATCCATCGGAGTGTGTGGAGAGCTAAACAGCCTCTCTTTGTCACCCTGGAGAGCAGAAGGAGCAGGTGAAGACCAAAGCTGATCACCCGATGTTCCAGCCACAGCATTTCTCCGAGAACAAAAGGACAAAGAGAAGCAAACGGACCAGAGGGACATGGGAATGAATTTGCTTCTCCTTGTGTCCCACCCCTGCACGCTTTCCATCGGCAGCACATCCGTGCCAGGCTCTGCAGCCTCAACACCCCACAGAGCTGCTGACACTGCGCAGAAAATCACCTGCCACCACCACAGGGCGGTGACAACCAGCAGCACAGCCAGCTGTCCCCCGGGAGGCTGCAGGACCATGGATTCCAGCAAGGAACAGGCATCAGGACATTGTTCCCTGTCTCCTCGTGTTTGGTTTTGTCACCAACGCCCCCCCGCCTGCACAGCACACATCCTCAGCCCTCTGTGGGGAAATCCAGCTCTGCAAAGCTGTCAAATGCAGGCTGCATTTAAAGGAAGGGTTTGAAGAGATGAAGGTACAACCTGCTGCCTTCCCTGCTGCTGTGGGCTCACTGGAGCCTGCTCTTTCTCCTGGAGCTGGGAGTAAAAACACACAGTGCAGAACTGCTGGTGTAGAATTTGGAGGGATTAGACAGTTATTTGCAAATCTCACTGCATGATCACAAGATTTCATCTCTGACAAGACTCTGAGTCACAGCTAAACCAGAATATCCAAAAAAAAAAAAAAGAGCAGCACTCAACACATGTAGGAAAAGCACCCAGCGAAAGCACAGCTCAGCCAAACCCTGCACACCAGCACAGAGATTGCTGAGCAGTCAGAAAGCAGAGAGGGGTACTTGAAGGAGAGACATGGAAAATTAATTGCTCTCTGCCAAAAAGCAGGCTCCAGTTCTTCCTAGGAACAGCAGCCTTCATGTCATGGGGAAAGAAAAAAAAAAAAAAAAAAGGAGTTTTCCTACTGCAGTTAGACACTGCAACAAGCTGCTGTGTGAGACATAGACAAGTTGTAGCTGGAAGTCCCAGAGCAGTGGAAATGAGGGAAATGAGGGATGTGAGAGGCAAAGCAGCCACCTGCAGTGATGGAACCCTCAGTGGGTATTTCAAACCAGTGCTGGCTGCACCAGTTCAGCAGCAGAGCCTGGACAGAGCCCCTCTAAGGTGGGTTTAGGGCAGAGGATGGATCACAGGGTAACCCAGGCTGGAAGGCACCTCACAGGGTCTCTAACCCAACCTCCTGTTCAAACCAGGTTCTGCTGTGAGATCAGACCAGGTTGTTCTGTCCATTCTGGCCTTCAAAGTCTCCAAGAATGGGAACTGCTTCTTGAAGGTTCTCATGGAAAAAAAGCTTTTCCTTATATTCAATTGGATTTTTTCATGCCAGCTTATGCCTGCTGTTCCACATCCTCCCACATCCTCTCCTCACTCACCAACATGAAGAACCCATCTCCAACTCCTCACCAACCTCCCTGTTGGCATGGGAGTGCTGGAACCTGGTCCCTCCACATTTTCTCATCTCCAGCCTGAATAAGCTCATTTCCCTCATCCCCTCCTCTCAGGGTAGGTTCTCCAGCTCCTGGCCAGACTCTTGACCCTTTCCTGAACTTGTTCAACAAAGCTTTTGTTCTGAGTTGCCCAAAACTGGGTGCAGTATCTGAATATGGCCTGGCAATTGAGCCCAAGGTGATCACCTTCCCTCCATTTGCATATCCTGCATCTTTGATTTCACCCATGGGAACAGAATCCATTCATTTTTAGGTGATGTTTAAGGACTGTAGAATCACTAGACAATGATTATTGCATGACCCAGGAGAAACTGTGCCACTGTCCAATGTCCACATTGATTCCCACCACCCCTTTCACCCAACACGAGTACCAAGTGCCAAGTCCACCACAGCTACCAAAACCACAACTTTGAGTGCTTCAGCCAGAAAAAAATTAACTAATTTCCAGGCATCTAAGCTGGAAACAGCCTCTCAAAGAGGGGCTGCACATCAAGGCAGGTCACAGACAACTGCAAACATCAAACTCTGACAGGAACCAGCAGCAGCCCATCACAAGCCCATGAAGCACCCAGACTCCTGCTGGCTCAGGAAGCTGTGAGGAGAGGCCTGGGTGAACCAGCCCTTCTTGCAGAAACCATCTTCCCAGCAGGAGCCAGAGCCTCTCCAGCGTGTTTTCAGAGCAGTCAAGTCCACCTGCCAAACAGCTGGGGGAAAAAAAATAAAATTCAAAAGATCCCCAAGTCTTTAAAGGCGGCAGAGGGAAGGAGAAGGGAGCTGAGTTTCCCTGCTGGCATTCACACAGAGCTGTCAGCTGCAGAATTCCCTCCAGGGAGTATCAAAACTGAGCAGGGCTTCTTGTTTTGTGAGTATTCAGAAACCTCCTGGCCTGGAGAAGCAGTGGGGATCCCTGGCTGTGCCTGCAGCTACCACCAGGCTGACATTCCACGCACGGCAGTCCCAGCACTGCCACCTCAGCTCCAGCTCCTCGGATGGGAGGTAAATTCCAACCCCCTGGCTGGAACTGGGACACCAATTCCATGGGCAGGGACACCTTCCACTCCACCAGGTTGCTCCAAGCCCCATCCAACCTGGCCTTGAACACTTCCATTCACAACTGAGCACTTCCCCAACACGGCTGTGAGAGGGGCCAAAGTGAGAACTGCAAATCCCAGCTCTCAGGTTTTAAATTCTCCCTGTGCTGCTTTGTCTCTGGATCCATGGAAAGCAAGGTCCAAGGGTTCAGGGTTATCCAGAGGATGGATAACCCATGGAACTGGGCAATACTTTATTTAGGAGTATGTTCTCCTAAACAGAGTTGATACCTGGTGGGAAGTGCCGGCCAGATCTCAGAGCTGTTTGATCCAAATGAAAACCTTCACCCCACACGACATTCCATGCCTAAGAACTCTTCAAAGACCACAAACTGACTGGATTTGATGAAAAATGAAATACAGCACACAGAATGGAAGTGTTGGTTTATAAGTTAAAGTTCTCTCTCTGTAAGGAATTCAGCATAGAAAAGGCTTTGAGTGAAATATTTGGATGGAATAAAAAGAAACCAAACAATTTCTTACAGCGAAGTTTCAAATAAATGAAAATTTCTACTACTCCATTATCAAATAAACATTTCAAAATAGACCAGAGCTTTTTTTTTTTTGGTGAGAAATGCAATTCCTGGGGCTGGTCCCAGGTTGACATTTTTGTAAACTCAACTCTCCCTTTACACCTGCATCTACACACAGAATGATTGCAGGTAAGTTGTATTTCTTTGACTGGAAAAGTTGTATTTCTTTGACTGTACAAAAGCAATAACCCATAAATTAAATGCCTGGGGAAGGAATACAAGGAATATGGAATACTGCTACGTTCCCTTAGTGATGCCAGAAATTAGTGGCACCAGGAAAAAAATCCAAACTAAGCCCATGGGTACATCCCTGCTTTTCTCCTGCCACTGGAGTGAAGAGCCAAGCATGGAATGAGAGACTGAGCAAAAGAAAAATAAAAAGCCAGGGAATTTTGGCACCTGGCTGCTTTACAGCAAAGTGGTTTGCAGGGAGAACACCCCCAGGAATAGCTCCTGTGCTGTTTGCAGGGAGACATACCAGACATTTCTTAAACTCAAGTGAGGTGGTTTTTTTGCATCTTCTGAAAGAAATCCCTAAAAACTCCCAGGGTTGCCAACAGCATTTCAGCCACAGGTTTTGCCTGAAGCATTCCCCAGGGTGCAGAGGGGTTTAGAGCCAAGGAAGCCCATCAGGATCCCTGGATTACACTAAAACTGTGGGAACACTCACGGCCAGAGTGGTACAGACACATGGGAACACCATGGGACAGCCAGCACAGGAGGAAATCACACACTGGGTTCTAACCAAAGCACAGCAAGATTAAATATTTCTCATTAAACAATGCCACAAGTGGTCAGGAGCTGGTTTTCCATCCCACCTGACCTGTTGAGTTAAGGTGTTTGAGGTGATCACACACCTCACAGCACTTAATGCATTCATTTTCTCCAGCACTCTTTGAGCAAGGAAAATATTCCCTGCCATTTGCAGGAGAGAAAACGAGACATGGAGACACACCAGAAGTTCCTGGCAGAGCAAATGACTGAACTTCTCTTCCCTGGGCCACCCTTCTCCATCCCCAAGAAGCCACAAGCCCCCATTAAACCTTTAATGCAAGGACAGTGGTTTTTCTGTAGCTCTTCATTTTTATCCTATTTATTTCTTCATTCTGCAGGGCCAGGCTGCGCTGTGGACGAGGCAGCAGCATTGGAAGGAATATTTCTCCAGCACATTATTCTGTGCCTTCCTGATGGACTGCACATGGAGCTTTGTGAATGAGCAGGGGTTGCAAAATGTATTTTGCCTGGGGCAGTGAAATAGCTGGGGCCAACCGTGTCATTTGGTTTTACTCACACTTTCCCTACCCTATCTCTATCTTGGTTTTTCCTTTTCTTTCTCTCTTTGTTGTCTTGGTTACATGGGCAGATTCCTGATACTCTGCTAGTATTCATTTTAATGATACGTTCCTGTAAAGCACAATATTTCCCTTCAGTTGTGTGTGCCACTGGATAAATTCCTTTGACACATGTGACATTTGTATATCAACTAACAGATATTGCTTTATGACTGTGGGTATTTTGCAGAGCATTCATGGATCACATCAATCAAAATCTGATACACAGTCTGCCACTTTCCTGCATTAAAAAAAAAAAAACAACCACACGGAGAGGAAAATACTGAAACTGCAGGAAAAAAAAGCAGCAGAGTTTCTCCAAAACAATCTTGAAATGACTTGCAGCGAGTCTTCCAAGCACAGAATAAATCCTGCTATCTTGTGGATAATCTCAGAACTCCTCTGTCATGCCATCCAAAATATTCCACTGCAGCTTGACCGAGGAGCTGCACTGCACCAGGAGAGGCAGCAGAGTGTGACACTCCTGGTAGGACCCAACAGCACAAAAAAAAAAACCAACCAAAAAAAAACCCAGCTCTTGGGATTTGTCCAGGAGTTTCATCTAATCCTACAAGGCTTCCTCCAATTTACCACTGTTTTTGAGCAGGAAACAAACTTCATGCTAAAACCATGGATTATATTTGAGCTGCAATCCCAATGCAGTTTTTTCCTTGCGGCACCTGATTGATGAGCCAAGGTGGAAAACAAAGCATCAAAAGGCCCATGGCAGGAGTCAAGGAGCATCAAGGGAAAATCCTGAGTGCCAAACCACCCAGAGGAGGTGACAGGTTGCTGTGCCAGGGTCAGACACCTTCGGGAGCACTGGAGGGGGACAATGTGAGGAGAAGATTTAGGGATTGCAGAAGTCACAGCAAGGATTGGGCTGAACCTACAGGACCTAAAGGTTTCCAGGACTCTGGATCTACTGGTCCAGAGTAGATTAGGGGAGGTTAGGGGAGCCCCATTTTGCTTTGTGTTTCTTTGGGGGAAAATTCATTCACCTGAGCAAATCTCAGCCCAAGGCTCTAGCCCTGCTCCAACTCACCCAATGTGGGAACTACCACATGCAGAATATTCAGCACATTAGGAAAAAGCTTCATTTTATTCCCTTTCTCAAATTACATTAGCTACTTCAGCTCTCCTCTCCTCATTCTTTACCCTATAAGGCTGTCCCTACTCCCCACCACACTCCATAAAGCACAGAAAGCTTTCTCTCCTATTAAAAAGGAATCAGATCTTAGATTCTGCAATGCGACCTGCAAAGACAGAGCTGTGGCTGAGTTTTCTTCTTCTGAAGCCAAAAAAAAAAACCCCAACCAAAAGCTTGTGAGTGCAGGGAGAGCAGTCATTAACTGTTTAGGTCTTTTTGATATTTACCATTCAGATCTCAGCTACCCCATTTCCCTCTCTCCATGAGACTGACTGGAGAACTGAACAGTTTATTAAGATATCACACATGACAAGGAAGCAAAACCTAATTAGCCAGGGGAGGAGATTATTTTTATTATGACCATTTTAAAAACAATTTGGCTCCTTTTTCACATGCCTGAATTAAAAAAAAAAAACACCTATTTTCTTTTCAAAAGCAGGAGCAGCCTTTCCTCTATTTTGAACAAAGCCAGAGGCATTTGCCAGTGGGCAGGATCCCATTCCTTCTTCAGCATGGGGGAAATGCCATCTGAATTTACAACCCAGATTTGCTTTTCAAGTAAAGAAACAGGCAGAGAGAGAGAACCAGAGATTCCAGACTATCGTGAACAAACAACTCCCTTCACTCTCCACAAACCACAGTGGGTCACCTTTTCACATTAGTTTATTTGCCCCAACTTGGAAGTCTTTACTTGCCAAAGGGATTTAAAGAGGAAACAAGTGGGCCTGGTAGGACCCAACAGCACCAGAAAAAACCCCAAAAAAAAAATCCCAGCTCTTGGGATTTGTCCAGGCGTTTCATCGAATCCTACAAGGCTTACTCCAATTTACCACTTTTTGAGCAGAAAACAAACTTCATGCTAAAATCATGGATTATGCTGGAGCCACAATCCCAATGCAGAGTTTTCCTTGCAGCACCAATCAGGTCCTAAAACATGGCAAGGCTCTGCCCAGCTTCTCCCCCATCTCCACTACCATGGCAAAGCCACCATCTCCTTGCACAGGCAATGTTTTAGACATTCCTGGGCTGAACATTCAGACCAACACTGTCAGACTGGCATAGAGGGGCTGAAATGGAGGCAGTGACCATCATTAGCTCACTTCCAACAACTCCTCTTTCCTTGGGAAAGCCACAGGTAGAGGATTCCACCTCTGCAGCCTCTCTGAGTGCCTCACAAGGCAAACCCCAGCCATGCAATGGGCACATTTCCAGTGACAACGCCTGGAGAGGAACACAAACACACCCTTGATTCTGTTTATGTGGCACCAGCCATAAACATAAAGCTCATTATGGCTCAGGACAGAGTTTTCCTTTGATGCAAACCCTCTTCCTTCAGCACAAACCCCCAGCCGGATGCCAGCGGGGCGGCCGCTAATCCCGTGCTGGGCTCGTGGTGAAATCACAGCCCGGTCACACTGCTCTGAAGAAAGATTTCCAGAGCATAAATCCTGTTTCCCAAACTTCAGCCCCAATCAGATTTTCTCCAGCATGCACAGACACCCTGTGATCAACGACTCAATTAGGGATGGTCTGAACACTGAAAATTCTGTTGGATGCAAATTACATCATGTCCATCTGCGACTGGAGCTGTGGTTTGACTTCTGAAGCATTAATGTCCTGATGAATAACCATTTGGAAGAAGGATTTTATCCTTTCTCAGATCATCTCTATCCCTTGAGGGTAAAACACAGTTTATTTGCCAACCAAACCATTTTTTATCCTCAAAACAGGAGCACCTTAGGACAAGGACAGTACTCATGCTTGATGCAACGCTTAAATCACCATAAAAATACGAAAATCTGAGTTAGAGGACCACATAGGTCTTACCTTCTTGAGCTTCCCAGTCTTGGTGCCCACAAAAGCCAGGGAGTGGTTCTTGTAGACGTAGGCAATCACTGAGGTCATCCTGTCCCTGTCCTCAGTGAAAATGGGGAGCCCTCGCACCATGGATGATACTCCCAAGGGGGCATTCATATCCAGGCCACAGAAATTGTCATCAATCGTTAACAGCTGCAAAGGAAGAAAGAAGAAGGGGGTAAACAGCTGAAGTCACCAATTTTTTTAGCCATTTGGGAAGTATCCATCCATTGCGTAACGTGCCTGTAATTTATGGAGGCTGACAAAAATCAGGGAAGACTGGAGAAAGAAGTGGAAAAAATAAAACTCTCCGAAGTTGCACAATGAGTTACAGCCAGAAGGAGAACTGGAAAGTTGGTTCTCTTGAATGACAGCCCAGCAGGATACATTACATTAAGCCTTTTTCCTACTGCTTTACCAGTCACTTTTACCAGTCAAGACTCACCAATCAAGTGAAAGTCTGCTGAAAATGTCTTAAACATACCTAACTTCTGTCAAAAAAAAAAAAAAAAGAAAAAAAAAGCACACCATTCCCATAGATCCAGAGTGAGAAACACTGAGCTAAATCTCTACTGGCAAATAAAATAGACCCTGACCTGTCCTCTGGACCCAGGGTCCAACACTAAGGATTGCATCTGTGAAGCCTAAATAACCACTCCTCTCCTAATTCTTAACCCAGCAAGGTTGCTTATGTCACATCTTGGAAATTACCATCCTCCAAGGAGTGTCCAGCCATTGTCTGAGCAAGAGATGGTCAGCCCAGGCCAAATCTGGAGAAGGGACCACAGTAAGAATTAAACACCATGAACTTAAAGCCCTTTCCAGTACCTCAGGGGGCTCCAAGAGAGCTGGAGCAGAACCTGGGACAAGAGATGGAGGGACAGGACAAGAAGCAATTGCTTGAAAGTGCCAGAGAGCAGCGTTAGATGGAGAGAAATTTTTGGCTGTGAGGGTGGTGAGGTGCTGGCACACATGGTCCAGAGAAGCTGTGGCTGCCCCTGGATCCCTGAAAGTGTCCAAGGCCAGGCTGGACAGGGCTTGGAGCAACCTGGGATAGTGGAAGGTGTCCCTGCCATGGTAGGGGGTGGGACTGGATGGTGTGGAGAAAAAATACGCTGTAAAAAGCCAGTGTCCATAAAGGAGACAGAGTTCTGCAATTTTATTCAAATAAAGGGAGAGAGAGTCCACTGGGGCACACCCCCATGGGGTTTCTCTCTCGCGGTTTCAGAGGACTGCAGTCTCCTTTTATCCTAAACTCAGCTTCTTCCTTTCCCCACTGCTGAGGTACCAGGAAGGTGCAGCCTCCCCAAACCCCCTACCACATATCCCCCCTTGAACGCACCATTTCCCTCCAAAGCTCAGCAGATCACACTGCCTGCCTTCAGAGGATCCACCAGAAGTTCAGACCACGTGTGCTATGCCACAGACAACCCTAAAGTTCAGGAGTTCAAACCCTAGTTAAAATTTTAATTAAAGTTTGCCGGTTTTGTAAGGATTGTGGTTGGGAGAGACATTAAGGCCCGTTTCAAAGACATTAACACCCATTTCTCCTAAAGATCCTTCACCCATCCAGTTGTTGTAAGGACATTAGCACCCATCTTTCCTTTCTTTAAGGCGCCTTCCAAACCAAACCATTCTGTGATTTTCTGTCTTACTGGGATGTTGTAACTCCCTGAAGTTCTTTGGAAAGGAGGGAAGCTTCCATAGCTACCACTGGGGCTTTCCAGCTTTTTATTTGGAGAGATCCATGAACTCCCAACAACCAGAGAAAAACCCTTATTCATCAATAGTGCTGCCTGAGCTCCAACACCCACTGCATTTGAATTCAGCAGCATTTTCACCAGATAGATGCTCCACTGGGATTCTTTCACTTAAATGAATGTAACATCCAGTTATCCCTAAGGGTGTTTCTTTGGG
The DNA here is from genome assembly GCA_013399835.1 of Leptocoma aspasia. NCBI lineage: Eukaryota > Metazoa > Chordata > Aves > Passeriformes > Nectariniidae > Leptocoma > Leptocoma aspasia. The sequence goes on from VXAX01003268.1 coordinate 209,686, forward strand.
CTTCAGGGAGTTCCAGAAACACAGCAGGAACGTGGCACGGGCAGCTCTTCTACCTTCAGGCACCATCAAAGCAGGTGAAGCTAATACAGGTCACAGAGTTCACATAATAAATCAAATAAAACTCCAAATATCCCAGCACACAACTGCCAGAGCAGTTGGACTTTATTAACTTCTCTGGGGCCACTCACAGAACTCAAGTTAAGCATCCACTTAAAATGCTTTGCTAGAAAAGCAATAATCAACTGTACAGGAAGGTTTCCTAGTTTCGATATATCAGTATGAAAGAACCGCGACAATTTTCTTTGAACACACATCTTCCTGGAAACACGGCTAAAAAAAGTGATGGTCCCTGCTTGAGTTCACAAGCAGTAAAAGCCTGATAGTTGATTCATTTTATCCTCACCCAGCAATTATGGGCAATAATTACAGATGGTTTTGCTGAATAGAAGAATAATGCGTCCTAAATGTGTTTATAAATACATAAAACCTAGGAGGAATTCAAAGAGCCATTAGGAGGGATCAGCTAGCCTGAGCTCTGGCCTGCAGGAGTCATTAGTGTTTGTGGACTGCCCTTTTTAGCAGAGCTAAAACACAGGCTCAAAGAGCAATTAGGGAGCAGATCAGCAGCCTCCAGCAGCAGCAGCAGGCAGGATGCTGCTAGTCCAAAACGCCAGCAAAACAGTCCAAGATAAATCTGCAACCCAGCTCTGGTACGTGGAAATCCAGAATCAGCAGGGAAAAGCAGCTGTGTCAGAGAAGGAACCACCCAACCAAACTGGAAATGCACCTTCCAACAGAGCCAGGTGACCACGAAATTACTCCAGATGATTCTCTCAGCCTAAATCCAATCCCCCCAGCCCAGCTGTATGGCCCCTTGATGTCCCTCCAACCTGAATTGCCCTATGGGTGTAAAATCCAAGAATCCAGGTCTTCAAGCCAGGCCAGAATTTGCCCAGAAACTCTTAAGCTCTGAGATGTGCACAATTTGTGTTTCAAGGGTATAATCAAAGTGCCTAAGTGCTCGCTCCAATGGCCTGACAAGCTGAAAGGAATCACTTCAGGCTGAAAGCAGGAAACTCCCAAACAGTGGAAAGAGGGGAAAAGGAGAAAAGTTTTCAAGGAAAACAAGACAGCTTTCTTCCCACCAAGACGATGAAAAGCTTCACATTGCCAGCAGACATCTTACCTAAGGTGCAGGGCACAAAGCTCCGTCCCAAACCACAGAAAATTCCTCTGACAAGCGGTGAAATGAGGTGAATCCAGCAGAGCTGGCACAGTCGGAGGCATCCTCCCTGGAGGAGCACAGCCAAAACCAACCACTCCAGCTGAAGCACTGAGACCAGAAAGGATCCATACACTCGTCTGGCTGCCTTTCTACACGATCCAGACCACCCTTTCCCAGGCAGGAGCCTGGGAGGACACAGCCCCCAAAATCCCAGCATTAAGCACAAACACCTGTGGCTGATTTGCAGCCTGTTGAGATTTCGTTAATCAAATTGCCACCGGGTAGTTCCTCCTTCCACCTGACTGGGCTTGCGGTGAATGAGTATTGAATAGTTGACTCTCACAATTGGAGGGTAAATATTATGTAAGAGAAGTTTTATAGGTATGTCTCCTTTTCCTTTCCTTTTGTTCCTGCGGGATGGCCGGGAAGCTGGGGCATTTGGGAAGGTTGACTCGTTATTATTGCAATCCTGACCTCCAACCCAGATGTCAGGAAGTGATCTCCACCACTGGACAGCAAAGAAGGAGTCGATGGACAGAACTTGGGGAGGGGCAAAAGGGTTAAAAGGGCGGAACATCCATTTTGAAGCCGAGCACATGGCGGGGAATACCTTGGTCTCCGCACGGTGTTTCATTGTCTTTATTCAGGCTTCTGTTGTAATTTTTGGTAAGGTTTTTAATAAACCTTTTTTTTTTTTTTAAATTTAAAAAGTGAGGTTCCTTTCTCACAGGCTCCAGCAGAGCTCAGACCTACCCTTAATGGGGCTGATAATCCCACACATTCACAAAATTAAATTTAAGCCTATTTATTCTATCTTTTTTTCCCCTGACATTAATTACAGGAGAACACATCCTTATAAGAAGGATTTCCACAGAAATAGGGGGGCAGATTTTTTTAAAGAAGGTAGAGTCACACTAGATTTAAAGAAGAAACTGTTTATGATGAGGGAGGTGAGGCCCTGGCACAGGTTGCCCAGAGAAGCTGTGGCTGCCCCTGGATCCCTGGAAATATCCAAGGCCAGGCTGGTTGGGGCTTGGAGCAGCCTGGGATGGTGGAAGGTGTCCCTGCCCATGGCAGGGGGTGGAATTTGATGGTTTAAGGTCATCTACAACCCAAACTATTCTAGAATTCTGCGTCCACTCACATGCTGCTGGTTGGGTGCCAGAGAAGCAATCACAGCGCTGTGGTTTGCCATGTGGACAACCCTCCCCCAGGAACAGGAGCAAGGCCAGCAAGCCACACGAAAACTATTTTCATTTAACATATTTGGGTTATTTCCTCTGGGGATCATCTGCCAAAAAAACGCCAGCAAGCAAAACCCTACAAATAAACACCACCCAGCTCCTGCACAGCTGTGGCTCTCAGCTGCACACAGGCTTTGTAGAGACAGAAATACAGTCATCTTCTGCAGCAAAGAGAGACACGTAAGGAAGTTTGGATTTATGATGAAAGGGTCAGGAGTTGCAAGCACAGGTTTATTTTCAATTCCAGACACTCCTAGTAGCAATATAAAGTAGCCACGTTAAACTCTCTGGAGCTTCTCTGCCTGGCAATTTCATGTTAACGACTTTCCAGAATGAAGGAGGAGGTGAGGGCATGAATTCACTTCTAAAGCTGCTGCCTGGGATAGCAGGGAGAGGCAAAGGGAAGGTCTAAAGAGGTGGGAATAATATCAGCAATTCTCACATCCTGAGCAGTTAAAATCCAGCCCAGAAAGTCACAGCCAGCAGGTTACTTGGAAGGAAATGGGGGCCTGCATTTGGAATGCTGGGCTGGAATCAATCACTTCATCATCCCACACGGAATTCCCACTTGCAAATGAGGGAATATTTCTCACCACCACCCTGCCCCAGTGAAATTGGGAAGCACAGGTTTATAAAGTGCTCTGCGTATCCAAAATATCTTCATCTGAGACAGACTGGCAGCTCCCAGTGTATAAATGCCCTTCCCAGTCCCACCAGCTGCCTCTCTACCCGGCTGTGTTCTGCTCCTGCCACCTCTCCCTGTGTCACCAACCAGGGCCTCATCTGCAGCTGTGACACCATGGTCAAGTGTCACAGGCACCACTGAAATAGGAAAGATGTGCAAAAGAATGGCCCCGATTTACAGGATTCTGGCAGACGTTTGCCTCCTCCAGGATGAAGCCTATCAAATAAATAATTAACACACCCAAGCCCTCCTGGAGAGGATGGGTTTACAAGGCTGTTGCTGGCTCAGTCCCGGAGGGATTCACTGAGCCCCCAAAACCCCCAAATTCAGCAGAAGGGTTAGAGATTTGACTGCATCACCTCCTTCCCTGTCCTCATCTCATTCCCAGCAGGAGCAAGCATGAGTGGCAGAAGCACCAAATATCAGAGGACATGGGCACACAGTGCTCATAATACACCAATTGTCCCTTAAACATCTGCTTTCACTATTTGCCTCTGAAACAGCCCCTGATAATCAAACACGGCCTAATCCACATTTGGGGAAGAGCCCTGATAAAGGATTAGCCACCCCTCACTCCTCCATGCTTTCACTCCAGCAGAATCTTCCTCCTCAATCAAAGCACCGGAGCCTTTTTTCCCAGATATCTCAGCAGGCTCCAAAGCAATTCCACAGACTCACCAGGGATAAAGGCTGTCCCAGTGGCCAAGCCTTGCCTTTGATTTACAGCTAATACCTAACAGCCCTGTCTTCATGTGGTGGCAGGTACTTGGCTCCTCTCTCCTGTTATCTCAGGCTTGGCTGATGCAGAGGATGGAGGGAACACACATTAATGGATGTCTGTGCTGCCAGCAGGGCCAGGGAGCCAACAGCAGTAAGAAATCAACACTTTACAGGCATTTGAGTCTTTGCAAGGAGATATCCAAGGTCTTTTCCATCACCTGACTGCAAGGGCTGAGTGAGGGTGAAGGTGGGCACATGTCCACTCAATAGGATATTTAAAAATCTAGAGAGATGGAAGACATGGAAGAACCTCTCAGCAGGAACTTCACGGTGTCTGAAGAGACACAAGCTAAGAAATTTAGGGTTTAGGTCACCTGCAGCAGGGGTGAACCGTAAATCCCCACAGAGTGGGGCTGGAAATAATGGAAACCATCTCCCTGCAAACCACAGGACTTTAAATTCCAACAGCAGCAGGATGGTACCCAAGGCTTGTGCTTCTCCTGTTTGCCTGTGCATGTTCTCCTGCTGGTTTGAGCATGGCTGGAGTGCAAGGTGAACTCCTGGCTGGACACTGCTTTGCCCTGCCCATGGCATTAGTACTTGGCATTCCTGAAGCTGGATTGACTCTCCCTGCTGCAGTATCTCTGCTTCTGGCCATGCTGCCTCCTGTGAAATCAGTGGATTTTGGTCCATCTGCCCTTTCTCCCCACAGAACTTCAGCAGAACCATCACGTTTCATCCTGCTGCTGTGACGAGCTGTGAAGTCCCAGTGCAGGATGGACACGGCCTCTCCTGCTTTCCCCTCCTGCCACATCATTCCTGGAATTTGATCCCTGTCACTGCCCTCCCCATCCCTGGCATTCCTGACAGTGGCTCAGGAAAAGGCTGCAGGTTTGCCTGGTTGTTCTTTGTCATCTGCAGTTCAAAATTTCATGGACAAAGAGATGGGCAGCGACCAAAGATAGCACAGATCACCAACCAACCCCTCTTCAGTGGTCGGTCTGGAGTCTTAACAGCATCCAAAAATACCCAGCCCCGTTTCCCCAGGGTGCTCTGTGATATAACAGAAGCTGGATAAAGAGCCAGCATTTGGAAATACATTATAATTGCGCACTGCTTTTCACTTGTGCACCCACAGCAGTGGTTACTGTGCAATTACATGTCACCATATACAAATGAGAGTGCAGTTACAGTAACTTTACCAATTATAGGGAAATTGCACCCACTATGCTGAGTGGTTTTCATTCAGACACAATTCAGGAACGCAAGAACGAGAGGGAAAGTTCCTCAAATTGACTAGAACTGGTACAGGCATTTGGTTTTTAGGTCTGTAGTTTAAGCATCAGTTCAAGGACTGGTGTCAAGTTTCCAGAGTGCTGCAGAATCTTAATGGAGTACAGACTTTTTATGCCTGCATTTATGTTCCTGCTCTGCTGTGAGTGTAAGGCTTCCCAACAGTCTACACCATGTTCCTCCACGTCGTAAAATTTGCAATTTCCTGAAGAGGAGGCTGCCTTTCTTGCAGAGAGCAACAGGTTCCTTCAGTCTTCAGGCCTTTTGCTCAGCAGAGCTGGGTGATTATCAGTAATTGTGGATAAAAGGAATTGTGCTATAAATTTAACATCCTCCAAGTCCTGCGTTTCTGGATGATTACAGTGCCCAAAGATGTGCACAAGCTAAATCCATTAGTGAATCCCTACAAATTTTCTAAAGCCCAGTATTACAAAAGTTAAACAATTCTGGCACTAAGTTTGCTTTTCTTACTTTTTGTGTCACACCTCGGAGATGCAGAGCCCTAATTCCAGCATCTGCTGACCCTGTCCTAGCCATGGCAACACAATTGCAAAGATTGTTTTTGGCTTGTTCTCCATCTCTGGTTCCCAATTTTGCTGGGGCTGCTCTGGAAGCAGCACTGTTCTAAGATGCTGTGATTAGAGGGAAATTGTTCATGTCCCCATGAAGGAAAGTCATATTGTGATTTAAGTGGTATTTCCAGTGCCTTGGTTAGACCCCAGAAGTCTGATGTAGACACAGAGAAGGAACAGTACCTCCAGCACCAATAAAACATAAATAAATAATAAATAAATA
>VXAX01003269.1:0-111499 GCA_013399835.1 Leptocoma aspasia
ATAAATATTTTATTATTATTATTTTTTATGTTTCCTTTTTGCTCAAAGACAGGTTTGAGGGGAAAAGAGAAAATACTAACTGCATGAAACACACCCATTAAATTGTTGCAGAAAAGCTGTAACAATTTTTGTTCAGATTCACAATCTCTGTAACATCTTTTAAATGAGAGCATTAACTGCTGAATTAGCAATGGTAGCTCTGATTTTCTATATATTCCTCTTTGTGAGTATGAAAAAAAAAATTAACCTTATTTTAGAGCTGAGAAGATACAGGGAAAAAAATATTACTTATGCCGTGCATCCCAATGGAGCGGAGGCTGGGAAATAGAAGTGATGTCTCTGGAGTCCCCATCTCGATCTCTGTGTGGAGGGACACATAGGCTGGCTCTCCAAGTTGATAGTCTTATATTCGATCATCAGGTCACTTTACTGGGTAATTATCAACTTGCTGCAGTGCTGGGAGAGCCGGGAAGCGCGAGCGATTCCCCATCGCCTCATTACCAGGCTGCCCTGCGCTCCCTGGCAGCGGCTGCGGGGAGAGGCGGCTCTGCGCCGCTCCTGCCGCACATCCTCTGCTCTCCGAGCTGAAAAAACGGCAGGGAGGGAAATCTTTGTGAATGATCAAATGCCATGTGAATTTGATAGTCGTGGCCCAGGTTTGACCTCTGGAAGTTACCTTGTTTTGAGGGACCTCGAAGGGTTTGATCCTCAGGGTACCGCACAACTGTTGCGACCTCTCGCCCTTCCTGTTGTAAGGGACTTTAAATCAGAAATAAACAGAGGTGAAGCTGAGGGGCTGGTGAGAACTGTTTAGACTGAATCATTTAGCATGAATCCTGGGGCACTTTAGGTTTCCTGTTGAATACAGCTTTGGCATCCCATCCATACAGTGTCTGCCATGAGAGCAGTCCTTTTCTCAGTCATCTGTATGGCTTTCCTCCGTCTGCTTCAGACAAGGGTGGTGTTCTGGGTACACAGGGCTTGGAAAAACGGGCTAGGAAGTTTTATGTAAAATGAAACAAAAGGAAGAGGGTTTATGTGGGGTTTAAAAAGGATTGTTGGCTTTAAAAGCTTTTCTTTTTTTAGCAAAACTCTACCAGAATATGATACCCCTCCCCATGAGTAGTCCTGTTCCTTGCTTCTATGTCTGTTGAGCAGCTATGGATTTCTTTATTGTAGAGCAGAACAATTGCCTTCAAGTGTCCATATTCCATTAAGCATATGGAAAAGTATTCAGCCCTTTGTTTTCTGCAGAATGAATTTATTTGTCACATAAGTATTAATTTAGACTAGTCATGGAACATTAGTGCTTGGTAATTGTCCACATTTTTCTGGGGTTTATTTAACTGGGGGAGATTATTTCGGAAACATGCAACTTCTTTAACTGTTTCATTCATTGCTGAGTGTCCCTTGCAGAGGCTGCAGGCTCACAGCAGTGTCAAGATGTTGCCTCATCTCTGCCATGCAAGATTTTGGGATTGCTGATGCATGTCCACTGAAGGAGAGTGGAAAAAAGTCACCCCAAGGCCCTTTTCATAGCAGCCAGCACTGATTTTGCCAGTTCCTGAGGTTTTCCCTTCCCAGGAGCTCAGCCCAGTTCCTCAGAGAGGATGCTGTTCTTCTGCCATGGGACCACAAGGGTTCTTTCTCAGCACTGCATCCAGCAGCAGCATCAAAGACAAGTACCTGCCAGGCTCCAAGGCACACACAGGATGATGTTGCTCTGCCTCACTGAAAACCATGGGCTGAGGTTTCTTTGCCTTGGTTTTCAAAGCAACCTGCCAGCTCCTTCCCCCAGACTTCGGGATGAGACTGCAGAGTTTCAGACAAGCTGTCTCTCCTTTCAGCAAAACGCAAGAGGCAAGAAAATTAAGCAGATCTCTTTTCCCCAGTGAAGGGTTGTTACGGAGTGACCAGCTCCTGGGAAACCACGAGAAGTCTCCCAGTGTCCCACAGGCAGTGTGTATCATGTCTCAGATGCTGGTATCTCTCCTTTTGCTGATTGTGTTCCTCTGCTGTCAGGTGTTACAGCTGCCCCACAGTTCTGTTCTGCAGGTGGCTGAAGCCAGGTAAATTGTTCCAGGATTTCTGCTCTCCCAGAGGGGTAATCCACTGTACTGGTAAAGACCTGCTCTGTAAAGCCTTTAGTAGCTTGTATGCCCCCAGCACCACCATAAGGCCTGCAGCCCTTATGTGGCATCAGGTAATGTCTCCCACACCTCAGTGTCTCCCTCTGTTAAAGAGCAGCAAAGGAAAAGCCACTCCTNGAAATGAATCCAGGCTCACGTGCTTCGTCAGAGATGCAAATTGCTCTACAAATCCTGAGCATTAATTATAAAGCCTGGGCTTCTTGCTGGAGCCACAGGCAAAACAGGCCCCTGGCCACATTAAATTTAATGGTGTTTGGACACCCAATTCCCTTACCCTATTTGAAAACCAGAATCTCACTTTCTCCAGATGTACATGTGGTCAGGTGAAATCCCTCATCCCACTGCAGACAGTAACATTTTTACAGCATTGTGTTCAGCAAAGCCAGGAGCTCTCCCTCAGGTGGTGGGGTGTTTTCCTCCTGCTGTCTGTGAGATCCAGGAAAGAAGTGGGGAATGACATGGCTAGCAGAGGTCTGGACAGAGACCTCTATGGACAAGCTGCAGAACACGGCTCTGGCACCATGGTTTCATTGCACGGGCTGGTTCACCACACCAAGCTGAAGGCTGTCCCACTGCAGGTCTGGGGCATGGGCATGGACAGCCCTGCATGCCCTGGATGTGAGCTGGGTATGGGGACAGAGCTGCCTTCCCCCAGCACTGCTTCATCTCTCATCCACTGCCTCTAAAGAGCAGGATGTGATGGTTCTCCTCTGCAAGGAGCAGACCTGTGAGGATACAGCTGCCTCTTACTGTGTAGTTGCAGTACCAATGCAATGACTCAGTTGGGATGAGATAAGAAATAATGCAATTGGGAAAAAAGTAGGGGAAAAATCAAACCTTTAGGGAGTTAGGAGCAGAGGATGCCCCTGGCTGAGTGAGTTGTTCCTAGATGGCAGCTCCTGGAAGCCACGTTATTTTGTGACATGATGCTCTGTGGGATGTTGTTTTGCAGTTGTAGGTGTTGTAGGGATGTTGTAGGTGTAGAACAGTGAGAGGTGATCCCTGCCTGGGAGGGCTCACAGAAGCCAGACCTTGATGGGAGGGAGTATGGCTGTCCTAGTCCACGGATGGACCAGTGAGCAAGGACAGGCTTTAAGCAGAGCCATAAGGAGCTGCCTACTCCCTAGCACAGTCTTTGTGCACAAGGCCAACCTCATGTTCAAACACCAGCTGCGTTTCCAGCTGCATGCATTTTGGGGAAATTCTTGATCTTTTTCCCAGTGTTACCTCTTTGTTCAGGGTGGAGTTTTCCTATTCTGAGGGACTCCAGCATTTCTGCCTAATTTAGCACAGAGAAAATGAACAGCAAACCCTTCATATTGTTATACGCATTTTAGATGTCGGCCTCACAGTTTGATCAGCAGAGGCTCCAAAGGCTCGTAAACCTGGTAATACATAGTTCCAGGACTGCATCAAAGAAGTTCACAACCCTTTTGGGAGAAGCTGTGAGTACTGATGAAAGAGGGAACTTATTGTATATGTAAGAAAACTTCTTTCATGGCTTATGTATTAAGGCAGGCTCTGTGGCCCAGGGAAGATTGGGGCTGCTTTTAATTTACATCGCCCCTCACTTATATTAAGTCTTCGTCAGAAGAAAAATTAGTCAGATGTTTTCTTAATGACATCATTTTTTTTAATCCTGTTTCATTTTTTCCAGATGAGGTGGTGGAGATTATTAGAAATGAATTGAAACTAAATCTGGAACAGAGACTTTGATTCACTTCTCCCTCCTCCCTGGTAGAAATAAATTGGTCGGCTCCGTGCTCGGATGCCTTTATTAGCAGCCTCGACAGAAACCAGCCCCAGCGGCCTCGGCTGCAGCTTCCTGAGCTCGCCGCCGCCACGGCTGACGTCATGGCGAGAGGCACCAGAGAGTGACTTTGGTCACCCCATAATTTTGGTAATGGAAGGCCATGGCAACACAGGTGGGGAGGTTATGAGGTCTGAAATAGCCATGCCGTCATCAGTTTGTTTTTTGGTGTCATGAAAGAAAACAGGGTCGATGCTGGTGGGTGTTTCTCTGGCAAAACCCCGGCCTGGGTCTGATGAACCACCTGTTTTGGTGGCTGTGCATCTCCACAAAGCCTTTATGTGTGACAGGTTTTCACTGCCTGGTATTTCACACCACCGAGCCACAGAGTGCATTGCTGCAGGAAAGTACTTTGAACTATAAATATTTCAGAAGACATTTAATTTACTACCCATCAGCAGAAAGTGTTCAAAAAGCCACAAGGTTTACTAATTTATCAGAAAGACAGAGAAACACACGGAAGATCAAACAAAGACAAACATGCTTGTTAAATTGCTGAATAAGTCTGCAAAGCTTATATTACATTTCTGTGTGGTTTTGTTGATATGCAAGTATTACAAATAAATTAAAATGCACCTGAACTGTTGATAAGGCAGGGTGGGACTGAGATCCTGAGGTGCTGGTGGCATGTTGAAACTCCTCCGACCATCATGTTTGTGGTTGTCTGTGCATGGAGAGACAGATCTTACATGCACTCTCTAATAGCATATTTGGATAGTCTTAGTGAAGGGCCTTTGTAATACCCTCCCTTAGATCAGCCCACACCCCAGATCCCTGACCTCCAAATCCCTGTTGTCTTCTGTGCTCAGGGTGCAGCCCCATGGGGTGCACATCCATCTCCCTCAGCTTTGCCAGAGCACCCAGTCAGGGACGAATGCTGTCCCTGCTGTGACCTGTGTGTCAACACCACCTCTGCTTCCAGCAGTCTGTGAATACAGAGGGAGCTAATACAAAGCAGATTTTGCTCTTTTGTTTTGCCTAACGACAGCTCTGCCTTCTTTGGTGTCTAGCTCAGATTTTCTGCTTCTCAGGTCAGAGTGAGTAACTTTTTCTCCTTCGCACCCTCTGTGGTTTGTCTAAGAGGCTGGAGGGTACAGTAAGGCACGTGTCTGGGAGAAGTCTGCAGACTTTCTCTTCCGTCCTTGTTCACCCTTCAAAAACCTGCTTAAGCATTGAAACATGCATGTGACTTTTTTTGTTACCTGCTGAATCCCTCAGTATTTACTGACTTTATTCTCAGGTAGCACTTGGCCTGAGGAAGATCTGAGGGATTTAAGAGAGGCGGCCCCCAGAAAGCATGCAGTAAAACCTCTCATGAACTTTTGCCCTCTGAACCATACCACCAACCTGTCAAGGAGGTTTGTGCTGGCCGTGATGGACGCAGGAGGTGGGGCTGCTGTGCGAGCACGGGCCAAGCCACGCTTGCTGGGCTGAGCAAAGCACAGCTCAAGATCACATAAGTTCTCCTTGCAACATTTCCATCCTTGCACAGACTGCCCTGTCTAGGGCTTTCTGCACATGGCAGCACTAAACATCTGGATATCCAGGGGTAGTGAGGAGCTTGCAAACCCCAGGTTTGCCTCAAATACCGTTGTGTGGCCAGCCTCCTTGTGCAAGGAGATGGGGTGGCATCTCTAGCACAGGGTGTGTTCTATGCCTCCTCTATGTGCAGGCAGTGCCTAAAGCAGCTCATACCCCTTTCCACAGCAGCCCAGTTGGGGTGAGCCACCTTGCACAAATACGTATTTAGTGCAATACTGGTTCATGTCCACAGAAAGTTTGGGAACTTCAGATTCTGCGTATCCCAAGAAGAGAGGATTGTCCCACTATGTGCTTGAACTCTTCTCTTGTGGGCGAAGGTGATGGGGCAGGACAGAGAAGTGTGGCAAGCAGTTGTGCCTGCTCTGGGTGGCTGTGAGTGACAGTGTGTCTCTGTTTTCCTTCCCAGGCCTCCTCCTCTGAGCGGCAGCCCTGTCATCTCCGACATCTCCCTCATCCGCCTGTCTCCGCACCCTGCCGGGCCTGGCGAGTCACCCTTCAGCCCACCTCACCCCTACGTGGCACCCCACATGGAGCACTACCTCCGCTCTGTGCACAGCAGCCCCACGCTCTCCGTCATCTCTGCTGCCAGGGGGCTCAGTCCTGCCGACGGTAAGACACCGTGCTACTGGTACTGCAGCGATTTTGTAGCTCACCAGGACTGAAATTCCCCAAAACCCAGGGATTTACAGCTGCAAAGACTCCGCAGCTGCTCTCTGAAGTGGGAGAGCTGTCTCTTTTTCTTTTTGTTGGTTTTTTTTTTTCCCTTTAACTACACATTTGTTTTGCATCATCGCACTGAGAAAGCAGAGCGTGAGAATAGCTATTACTGCTGGATCATATTATAAATATTTTGCTTAAAGTACGTTCCTTTCTGCAGCGCTCTCTTTCTCTCTTAGCATCTTCCCTGTTCTTATGTCTCTGCTGAGACCCAGCTTTCCCCAGAGAGGGTCACAGTTGTTCTGGCTGCCTGGCCTGTCTGAGACTGATGTTACAGAGGAGACACTGCCAGCTGGGTTATCCCCTGTGTGTCTGGGGTCAGCGTGGCTGCTGAGTGAAGGCGAGGGGCCATACTTTCTTCCTCCTTACTCCTGAGCTGCTCTGCAGCAGCCTTTAGGGAAGGTGAGGATATATGGGAAGTTGGTGCTGGGTGCAGGCAGAGGTGATCATGCTCCCTGAGACCGATCAGACCCCATGTTGGGGAGCTGGGGACAAAGACATTCATCACGGAAAGGGGAAAATGCACAACACTGCTTTCACTTGGCAAGGTGTAAGTCATGCCTTACTTTGTCAGAAGAGCTTCATTACACAGTTGCAGGTGGCTGGCTCGGTGCCCAGGGAATAGCTGGGGACCTGGTCTCTGCATGCCCAGCAAACCCCAACATCCCTTGGCTCCCAAGTTGCTGCAGGGGCCAGCGGCCCTTCAGCACTGCAGAGCAAAGTGCACCAAAGATCAACAAGGCCCCTGGATTAGTGTTTGGCAGCATAAAACTATCTTGTATGGCTAAAACAACATCACTATAGTGATGGGGACATGCATATGTCTTCTTCTTCCCTCCCCCTAAAAGGTCATTCGAACTCTCAGGCACCCGCCAGACAGAGGTCTGATGGCTTGTGTGCATGTGTGTTCTGCCCTGTCCTCTCCTTCCAAAACCAGTTTAATTGTTTGCTGTGGGAGAAAGGCATTGTGTTTTGGGTTGCTTTTCTTTTCCTAGTTTTTTCTGGTTTTCCCCCTTGTTTGAGGTGGTGGTAAATAAGTTAATGGGGCAAGCGGGTGGGGAGGCAGGTTTGAAAAATTACAGCTGGGAGAAAGTGAGTGTAATTGGCTTTGGCAGCCAAAATGGTTTTATGCTGCCAGACACTAAACCTAGTTCTATGCATTAGACCTTGGCTTTAATTTCCTCACGCTGCTATCGGGAACTGGGCTGCATTTGTCTTTCCTTCCTAATAGGCAGGGATGTTAATGCTGACAGGGTTACTGCTGTCGGCAGCCTGGGCCCTCTCCCCCCCTCCCAGAGGTGCTGGCTGCGTCCGAACGGGAGGATTATTAGAAGGGGGAACGAGAGATTGTTTATAAATTTGCGGAAATGGAGGAATGCAGAGGCCCCAGCCTGGTCTCCTTTGTCCGCAGAAGCACGCCCAAGCGCACGTCACGCGCGCCCTACGCGGAGCCGTGTGGCTGGGGCTGGCGGGGGGCGCGGGGGGAGACGGGGCCACCAACGTCAGCTCCAGGGTCTAACACTGCGGTGGGAACCTTCTCCCCATGTTTCTCTCCTCGCCTGCGGCTCCAACAGTGGCTCATGAGCACCTGAAGGAACGAGGCCTCTTCGGGCTGCCCCCGCCACCACCGGGAGCCAACCCTGCTGACTACTACCACCAAATGACGCTGATGGCCGGCCACCCAAACCCCTATGGGGACCTCCTCATGCAGGGCGGGGGAGCAGCCAGCACAGCCCATCTCCACGATTACCTCAGCCCTGTTGATGGTGAGTAGCAGCTTGGGTTTTTCCTGGCATGGCTGAAATTTTGGGATAGATGGATGGGACTGCCCTCCAGGTGGAGGTTGCTGTATGTGGTCACTCTGCCCTGCTGGAACCTTTGGGTAAAAGGTCACCTCCTTCCATAGATATGTATAAAATCTATATCACCTAAAGTAGGTACATCCTTCTTTTTTAGAGAGGATGGCATGGCTGCAGCATGGGTAGGAGGTGGGCTCGTCCAGCAAGCTGAGCATTGCTGCTGTCCTGCTGCATTGACCATGGGTGACCAGAGCGTGCCTGGGGACAAGCTGCGTCTCTAGCTCCCCATTCCACACAGTGTTTTGCCTGCTTGGTGTCTGGGGTGAAGGTGGCCCATGTGCATGCAAAGCTGTGCCAGACACAGTGGACATCTCATCTTGGTTGGGACCTCTCAGGAGAGAAAATGTCTGAATGGGGAGACACAGTGGAAAGAATATAATAGTACTTTGTGCAAGGAAATTAAAAAAAGCAGGAATGTGGTATTTGTGGTAGCGTTGTGTGTTATAAACCCAGAAAGTTCTGTCTCCTGGCTAAATGAAGAAGAAATAGAATCATGTTAGGCACTGCAGTGCTGAGTCACCCCTGTGGCATGACTGCTGCCCTGGGAAGAATCTATCTGGAAGCATATATGAGGTCCAAATTATTTTTAGAGCTGTTAGAAATGTCTTTCCTTTCACTTCATGCTACATCTTGCAAGAACTGGGGTTGTACAGGTATTACAGAGGGCAGTTTGGGGATTATTTCTGCTGCAAGGAGGAGAAGTCTCAGCTCAACTTTCAGATTTGGCGTCTGTTTCCTGGGATGTCTTTGGATTTTCCTGTGGACCATTACAATTTTTGGAGTGGAGATCTGCATCGTTTCATTACCGCTTCAAAGTTTCTGTTGTTGAGCTTTTAAGATGAAAGACTTTGTGGTCTTGCTGCTTCATAAAGTGACTGGTTTAGAATGATAAAAGCTGTTCTGGCTGTTCAGTGATGGGAGTTTACAGATACTTCTAATGGAAAAACAGTTTCTCATGTGTGGCTGCTGTGGAAGTTTTACCTGAACAGTCATTTTGTGCTTCCAGTTCCTAGATTAATTTGGAACCTGGATCCCAGTCTGAGAGAGAGAGCACCTTGGTACCATCCTGCCCTCTAACACCCAAAATATATCCCAGGCTTCTCTGCTACAAAGCAGCTGGTCAGTAAGACCACTCTGTATTCTCTCCCAAGGGTTAATGCCTGTGGTTATAGCAGATGGGTGCAAACGAGCCCTGCCAAGTTCTCCTCGGGCTCATGAACAAGACTCCTTCCTCCTTGCCTCCTTATTAGTCCATCTCTGACCAGCAGTGCCTCACTGAAGTGCCAGATAAACAACCAGAGAGGGAAGCAAACAGGACTGTTTTCATGGGGGTACAGGCTGGCTCCCAGCACACCAAGATGCTCATCCTCTGATTTGCTGAAGATCAATCTTTATCTGAGGTACTGAAATACTCCCCTTGGCAGAAGACTCTCATACTGTTTGCCTTCTCCTGAAAACAACTCTACAGTGAATCATGTATCAAAGGTCTCAGTTTCATGCAGCCACGCTCATAACCATGATTCACAGCAGAGCCAGGGCTCACCAAGCATTTATTATGATCTTTTGGAAAAGCTTTGTTGGTGATTAACTGGAAAGCCTTTTCTGGGCCTTCACGTGTTCTGCATGAGGTGGAAACTTTCAAACATTACGAGAAGGTGGCATGAGACACTACTTTTTAAGAATGTCACCAGTCTAGTACCAGTCTCTGGTCCGCATGCCTGGGTTTATCCATCACCCAGAGAAAAGAGAGAATTGTACATTATTAAGGCAGAGAGTAAAATGGATGGCTCTGAAATGCTGGATGAGGAGACTGTGTGTCCTTCTCTTTTTAGAAAGTTATTTCAAAAATTTAAATCATCAGGGCCTAAGTAAATAGTTGAACAGATAATTTAATAAAGCATCCTCTTATGGTGTTTTTCTGAGACAAGACTATCAGTAGCATGCATAAACCCCCAGTGAGTCACCACCTTGCTGCATCTGTCATTCAGAGAGCCCTTTTCTTCCCAGGGAGCCTGGGAACATAGAAACTTTACAAGAATTAGTTTGCTGAAAATGCAGGTAGCTCTTGTTAAACCACATGCAGCACTGTCATCCATCTGTGATAACACTGGCACCTGCAAAAGGAAAAGCAGGAGATAAGCATATATTAAATCTGGCCTATTCAGTGTCATGTCACTTCCAAACATCTGCAGGTTGGTCCTTGGGAGCTGTAGACTCTGGTTATGGTAGCTCTTCCATAGACACATATCTGCGTCTTTCTGGTTCCTTTAATTGTAGTTCTCTGAGAATCTCTCAGTGCCTTCATGCTTTTTGTCAGTGTTTTTCACTCTATCACATGTCTTAAGGTCAGGAAAAGTAATAGAATATAAATGTCAGCTGGAGCATTTTGGTGCCAACCCTGTGCCAGGTGTGCTGAGTGTTCACATGGTGACTGAGTTGGGCTGCCCAGAGCTACATCTCTGCTGGGTTTTCAGTGTACAGCTAGAAGCAGTTAAAGCAGTAAAGTAGACCAGATTTAAGTTTTTCATACCAGATTGCTGTGGTTTTCAGGCCAGTTCCAGTGGAGACTAAACAACCCTTCAGTTAGTTCTCCTGTTCCATTTTGAGACGGACTCAAAATCCAAGAGTGGAGTTTAAATCCAGGCTTAATCCCATCTTCTGGAAAGCCTATACTTTCAAATCAAAAGTTAATCAATTTCCAATGTCACCACAGTGCTGATGGGGTATGTTTGAGACTAACTACAGGTTTTATTCACCAGAACAAAACAGTTTTTGCATTTCTTTTTAAGAAGTAGTGCTACATGGTGGATTATTCCAGGTGAGGGAGTGGTTGCGCAAGAGCATCCCTGGGGCAGGAAAGACTGGTGGGGAACACAATGACCATGGAGATGGCTACCACTTTCTGAGCATATGTAGTACTTCCAGCTGCTTTTTCCCTTAGGCACAGGGCTTCCTGTGATTACCCCCAGCCCTTCAGGAGGAGCCATTTTCTCTCAAGAGGAGTCCATCCACACTGACTGGATGCTGCTACTGTTACAGCCCTGTACACCAGCAGATCTCAAAGTGCTGTACAAAGCAAAGCAAATTTCATCACTGGAGACCACAAAGAAAAAAGAGATCAGTGACTGGAGTAGTGGCAGCTTTAGGAACAAGATCCAGATCTTTGGAATAAGGCCAGGGTGGAAATTAGAGATCATCTTTAAGTCCGTAACTTTGCACAGCTTTGAGAGTGTGATTGGGTTGTGCATGCTGAGTAAGGGAATGGAAAAAAAACCATCTTGAGTGCAAGTTAGGTCCAAGGTAGTCCCTCGTGTCAGGAAGGCTGTATAAATGTGTTTGTGCAACAGTTACCAATAGCAGAAATGACCCTGCAGTGCTGTCATTGCATTTTGTCCAGTTCTGGAGCTAGAGGGGAGATCTCTGCCCTGTTTTTTGCTGCCTGGTGCCAGGTAGTCACAAATGTCTTGATTCACAATCAGCAGTTTAAGTGGAAAAAGACTTTGTTCAGCACAACATAGCCAGCGGGCCAGCAGCTGGCACAGTTGCCTGGGATGTGGGCAAATCACTAAGTGGGACTTTATTTCCCCAAATCAAACAGTGATTCAGCTTCATGAGTCCCTTTCAGTCAGTGTTGTTGGAGCCTTTCTTCTTGAAGGAAATTATTTAATAGCCAGCAGAGTAAGGAGCAGGGCTGGCAGTGCAGCTGGGTGGTGACTGCAGTTGGCAGGCACGTGGCCGGGAGAGGTGAGCTCAGGACCTGCTGCTCTCTCCAGCAGGTTCCTGTGGAGCAACTGCTCCATCAGGACAAAAGCAGAGAGCTGAGTCTCATGGTGACCTAGGAAGGAAGTGCTTCCCCTGGGCCTGGAGGGACAGCAGCCCTGAGTTTGCAGGCTGGATGTGCTGGATCACAGATGACTTCCCAACCAAGCCAGCTGTTGGCTACTCTGGACAGACGGCGCGCCCTGTAGTCGCTTCCTTAAAAACTCTCAAAGACCTTTTTTTTTGTTGTTGTTTTCTTTGTCCCAGCATAGAATGGAAACTTGCTGAAATTTCAGAAAAGGTTCAGAGAATGGGAAACAATTTCCCACCCATTTCTCGCCAGCAGTGCTGTTTTCCTCCCCAGAAAAATATGTGAAGAAGAGAGAAAAAGTCCCAGAGCATCCCATAAGTGCTGTGTCTGGAATCCTGCTGCACTCTGGTTTCTAAAGAATTCAATTTACATATGCAAGTTGGGTCAACTAAACAGTTACCTTGTGGATTGGGAGTAGAAGAATGCAGCCTTGTCTTTCAGCGAGGATTTAAGGGAAGCATTAGTATTCCTTGAACTGCAAAGTTGATCGGCCTGGGGAGAGAAGAAAGAAGGGTCCCAGGATAGTGTCTGGTGCCAGAACAAATGTCCAGCATCTGCTGCAGTCTGAAAAAGAGGTGTGTTGCCTCTGCAGAAGGAAAGAGGGGAATAAGGAACTGGTTACACAAAGAGTGTTTGTAGTTTATTGCCGCCTATCGATTATGGGACCATCCTGTGTTTTTATGGGGCCCTTGGTTTTAATTTGATGATGGGAGTGGGGGGGATATTTCTGTACACTTTGGATGGAGTTTTCTTGGTGAATGGTGAGGAAGAGGTATTTTGATAACACAGTATTTATCCTGGGGCTTGGCCAGGGGATGCAGGGGAAGCAGTGGCTCTGGCCAGGTTTCAGTGAGGTGGGAGGGGGGCAGGCAGGGTGTGAGCCATCTGTAGCCCATGTGCCTTACAGGCTCATCTGTTAGGGAGCAGATACCCCTGATGATCCTGTGCTGTCGAGATCACAGCAACATGTTTGTCTCTGAAGAGTTGCCTGAGATTTCCTTACCCTGAAAGAGCATCAAAGGAGCTCCCACCGAGTGTCTGGTGTTTCCTTTCAGGAGGGCTTTGCTGCCACTACTCCTAGTGTGATATAAGGTCTGAATTCTCCCTCCAGAAGAAAATATCTCTTGTAGAATCCCTCTGATAATCCACAGCCACAGAAGTGGTCAGAGCAGGAACCTCTGCTCCCACGTCCCATATGAGTCAGGGTCTGATGCTGCCCTTGGGCACTGGGATCAGGTACCAGAGTTGGTCCAAAAGCTGCCACGTGTAAGAGCTGACCATTTGGTTATCACTGACCTGTTGTGGATTATTTTAAATTTAAGAGGAGTATCTCAGTTTCTGAGCAACTTGTGGATGTGATAATTCATAGGCACCACAGGAAAGTGCCAAGGATACTCCTTCCTTCTAGCAAAGAAAACTGGACTTTCCTCCCAGCTCTAAGCTGTCTGGGGAACTTCCCCCAACATATTTTCCAAACATCAAGAAATTATTTAAACCAATCCTGTTCATTTTGAGAAGTCGGTATTTTTGAAAGGGGAGAGGAGAGAGAGGAGTGTTAGTGATAAATGTTCCCAAAGCTTTCCATCTGTGTGTCTGAAAAATGGATCCTGCCTTTAGTTACTTCTCTGGGCACAGTCTCTGCTGAACACTTGTGTGTGGTTTTTCTTTTGGAGCAACATTGGACCTCAGGCAGCAGAGGACTTCACTTATGTGCCCCAGTGGCTGTCAGTCAGCCTGTGTTGAACACCTTGCTATGTACAGCTACACAAATGCTGGCCACTGCTGCTGCCTGGTACCATTTAACATTCGTGCTCCACCTCCTCAGATCAGGAGATTCAGGTCAGGCAAACTTTATTGTTTAGAACAATTCCAGTGTTGTTAATCTGCTTTTGATTAATAATTTTGAAAAGATTCTCTCTCCCTAAATACACTAGTGAGCATTTCTTCATGTGCCTAAACTCCTTTTCTGTTTCCGAGATGATTCTCTTCCCAGGCAACTTGGGCAGGCTGTCATTAAGAAGAGAGGAATTGTTCATCCATAGCTCGATTTTAGGTCACAGCTTTCTGTGGAAGCTTGCAAGACCTAAGAGGCTTTTGTGTAAAGCATGAGCCCAACCTATTGGATCTGCTGTCAAACATCTCAGATAGCCCACAGTACTTGCAGGATCTAAATTAGAGTGGACACTAACACAATGCATATTACTGGTTTTGGGCTGGAGAATTCCCAGGCGAGCTTGATAATCTGACAGCTTTCCACAGAGTTTTACACGGGGAAAAAACGACATACCTGTGTGCAGGAGGGAGGAGTGCCCACGTCTGCACTGCTAAAACCCAGGTTTCTGTTGGACATCAGGTCTTCTTCCCTCTGCAAATTAATGGGAACCAATGGCTGATCCAGCACTGTGAGCATAAATCATGTGAAGGAACAGCGAGAAATGAGTACAAGGCTTTTCTTTCTATTTAGTAATTTATCAAGGGAAGTGGCACATTAATAAACAGATCTCCCTTGAGATGTGGGAGTAACAGAGATAAATATGACTGTCAAATCTGGCCTGCTTCCTTCTGTTAGAGAAGGAGGAGACTGTGGGAATGCAAATGTAGGAAACAATGTCTATATCTGGAAAGACACATATTATTTGTAGGACAGAAACCCTGACAACTCATCTGAGATGGGGCCCCATCGCACTTGGTGCAGTACGTACAGAATAAAATACAAGCCCTGTCTAAAGGAGCTCATCTAAATAGATGACACTGGGAAATAGGGACACAGAAAGAAGCAGCAACTTGCTCAAGGAGGTGTGGCTGAAGAGGACTGAGAAGAGCACCCAGGTCTTTACAGGTTGTGGTGCATGTATTGAATCAAGATTCCTTACGGCCAGAGGACCATTATGATCTAGGCCCAAGCAACCTTCATGTTGTTTGATCCAGGGCTCTGGCAGGGCTCAGATTTCAGGAACCAGATGTGAAGTTTGGGAAGTCTCCATTTCAGCCTTTTGGGCTAGCCTTTGCTGAGGGGAGTTCATTTGCTCAATTTGGTTTTGTCCACAGTGCCTCTGCAAAGTGGCTGCATCTTTTCTAGTTTCCAGGGAAGTGCCACACAGGGCTAGTGTCTTCCAGCTGCAGGCATTTGGGAAGTTTGAGCCTAGTCCCTCCAAATCGTGGAACAGCTTTAACACTCACGGTGTTTTTTATAGCCTGCTGCCCTTTCTGTTTGCTGCCTGATCTTTGAGTCATGTTTTCTAGCATCTCCTTTCCATGTGAGACTGCACAATGTAGTTGTACAAAATATTATAAAAATATGTTGAACGTATATGCAACAATCTGATTTTTAAGAGAAAATCCCAGTATTGTCAGTCTTTCAGTAAAGGCATTGAATCTAGCAACTCTTGAAGCTGCTTAGGTGTAGAACAAAAGTCACAAGAGTGCTTGGTTCATGTACCAACTTAGCCTTGGATTTCCAGTGGAATGTTGGGCAAGTCATTTATCTTGTGCAGTGAGGGTCATTATGGGGGCTAAAAGGATGGTGATACTAAATCCCATTGATTACACAGCACCCAGGCATGGTAATGGCAGAGCCACTTTGGTGCACGAGAGAGTCATGTAGAAGCTGGGACACTGCAACCTAGCCACTGGTCTCAGGGAAATGCTGACACAGACTGTTGTGAGCCAACACAAATCCAGGAATTGTTTGATCACACCAGCAGGATACATCTTACCTCCTTCTACATCCCATTCATGCTCTCACATACCAACACTGTCATCAGGACAGAAAGTTCATGCTCTTGCAAAGTACCAGGCTTGTATTTGGTGATAACGCAACCAAAATCTGTGCCTTCAACCAGTTAGAGGAAAATGGCTCATATCGCCTGTCTGGACAGTTCAGTGTTTTATTCACAGTGTTTAATAGGATAAACCCATAGGATGCTTTCTGGGGAGACCACCACTGGAAAAATCAGGTGGTGATACATTGCTGTGCTCATCAAGGGAAGGAGCTGGAGCAGCTGAGCCCTCCTGCACCCCTGGGTGGATGGCAGGGATTGCCAGCCAGGACCCATTGCCAAGTGCTATATTTTACACTCAGATTTTTTTTTTTTTTTTNTTTTTTAAATACACAATCCAAACACTGCTTGCTTTGGAGGCATGAGTCGTTCCAGGCAGGGTTTGGATCTGGAACACTGGTACTGAGGAAAGTAGTGATATGGCCCATCTGCAACTCCCGTCCATGCCACCCTAGAGATCTGCAGGTGGGTCAGGCCTGGGCAGAGTTTCCTTTGGGTGAAGTCAGTCGTTCCAGTTAGCGGTGCCGAAACACTGAGGGATGCCAAACTTTTACAGTAGTAACCCGTCATGTATTGCAGATCCATAAATGGGCCTGGCAGGGTTGGAAATTACTTCATGCCTGAATGATTGACAATTGCTAATAGGGTCCAGGCACTGGCAGGTCCCCTTAGAGGGGGAGAGCTTGAACTTTGTGCCTGAGCTGCCAAATTGGTTTTCTTAAAACTCTTAATTTACTTTCAGGGTTTCTGGAGCCTCGCCTCCTTCATTAATTGGATGGTCAGCATTGTGCTCATGCTCGTTTGGTTTCTGTTCCCCCCACACACACTCACCATTTGCAATGGTCGCCCAGCTTGGACGTGCAGCTCCTCTGGCCTGCTGCTCCTGACACCGAGTCAACAGGCATGGCTATGCTCATGGAAACCTTGCAGACCCTCTCCCTTTTAAGTTAATTTAGTGCCTATGAAAGGGGGTGATGGACAGGATTCTGTATCCCCTGAGGACAGCAAAGCAAGCAGGTGCTCATGGCACTGCCTGACCCCTGTGACTCAGCATCCAGAAGAGAGGAAAGCTCCCATCAAAGGGCAGTTGGTCCCTGCGCCGGTCCTGGGTCCTGAACATCCCGCTGCAGTCATGAGTGAAGCAGTTCTCAGCACTTCCAGCCTGCCTGCAGGAAGGGAGCAGCCCACTGGTCTTGTCTGACAAAGTCTCTCTTTCCTGCAGTGTCCCGGTTTTCGAGCCCACGGGTGACTCCAAGATTAAGCCGGAAACGAGCCCTGTCTATCTCCCCGCTCTCTGATGCCAGCATTGATCTCCAGACAATGATCAGGACCTCCCCAAACTCTCTTGTGGCATATATCAACAACTCCAGAAGCAGTTCAGCAGCGAGTGGCTCCTACGGCCATTTATCTGCCGGGACGATCAGGTAAAGCTCTGGGATCAGCTCCATTCGGCTGAGGAACCATCTGCAGGAAAGAAGGGATGATCCTCCAGCAAGGGAGAGCTTCTCTTCCTTGCAGCCTCTGCTTTTGTACATCAGGGCTGTGTAGCACAGTAAATCAAAGCCCCCATCTGGTTTTGCAGTGGAAGGGTATTTTGTGGCATTTGGGGTGGGGTTTCTTTGGCTGGATTGGGGTTATTGGCTACCACGTTTCCAGTAACTACAGTATAATCATGCCTCCCTGCAAGCAGAAACAGATAATAAATTTATCTTAAAAAATGCTCATTGTGAGCAGTTTGACTGGTTAAGAAACACTCTGATTTAAGAGATTGCCCCAAAGTACTCTCCAAATTACTGGCCCACATTCTTAGAAGAAATGTTGCCTGGGTGGATAGAAGAGCCTAATTCTAAAAGCATATTTAAACCAAATCTAAACCCTTGAGTAAAGTTTTGTTCAAGTCTTAATTAAAAAGCACTTAGATTAGGCAGCTGACTGTTGTCAATCCCTACTGTTATTACTTCACCCAAGTTTCACAATATTATTATTCTTTTTATTACTTAACTGTTAAAAATGTTAGATCTAATTAACACTGATGTTGCAAAGCAAAGGGTGACAAAGATTATGCATGCTTAAAACTTGTGGGGGAAAACAGAGATGTTGTTATTAGTAAGTGTAGCATTAATTGTGTAAGTTACTTTATCCAGCAGCATAATTTAGAAGTTGACTGTAAAATCAAACATAAGGCTGACATAAACAAATTGTAACTTCTTATCTGGTAATCATATTTTTTCTAGTCTTTTTACCTGTTGTCATTAGCTGCACATACCTGTAGCATTTCAACTTACAGTCAGATATTAAAAGCAATATCTGGTACTTTTAACAAATTAGTAGACTCCAGGGACTGACCTAATGGTCAACTTTCAGCCTCCAAAGGAATAATCAACTAATAATAAAGAATTTCAAACCCTTTTCAGTGTTTTAAAAATATATCCTAAATGTCAGGATTTGTAAAATGGGTAACATATATAGCAGCATAACTGCCAGAAATTTGGCATGTAAAGACTTTTTGGTTATTATTTTAACAGAATCTTAGAGGCAGGAATGAAATACTCTCTCCAAAAGCAAAATTGTTTATTAAGTGTGTTTCTAATTATGGCCATATTCTCTGAGCACTCACACCTTGGGCAGTTTTAGTGGTGTGAGAGAAAATACCATGAAGGTAAAGGTTCAGGGCAGCCACTTCTTGAACGTGGCAAATAATCAGTTTTTGAGCTGTGTATGTTTCATGCATCACACATCAGGAGTTACCACAGAGTACCTCCTGTGCTTCTCTCTCTCTGCCCAGCAGACTTGCCCCTGGGAGTGAACCCCTTTTTTCCAAAAGCAGAGCTTTGTTTTTACTGCTCCCCAGTGCTGCATCTTGTCTTGGACCTGTTGCCCCAGTTATTGCCCAAGCAGCCAGGGCTGAGCAGTGTTCCTGGTCACTGCTGACCTAGATTGGACATGAACTAGTGACCTGCATAGGAAGGGTGACATGCTTCAGCAGTCCCCTGAGCCAGCGCTCCCCTCACCTGAATGCAGAGTAAATTGCATGGTTTTGGACTGTGTTAAGTGGATACTTACTCATCCCTGCTCTAATCTGTGCCAGGTGAGCCAGGTGATGCTTGCTTTTCATATCCAGGTTAGCATAACCCCCAAAGCTGCAAGTTTGCAAAAGAGGTCTGCCTGGGAAAACTCAGGAGCCTTAGGGGCTGCAAAGCCAGATGTGCCCAAGTCCCATACTCTTATGAACGCCCAAGGGCTTTTGTTGGGTTTTTTTACATAGGAAGCAAAGAAATCATGATCAGCCTAATGCTTGGTCAAAATTATTCACAAGTTTGCTGAGGCATGTGCGAGTCAAATCATGACTTTGCAGTAAAGCAGGCAGTCAGGCTTATCCAGGCATTGAAGGCATCTATCTGGGCATTGCAGCCTGGCTCCTGGAGTCTCCAAGAAGCCAAACTTAAATCAGTGACTGGCTAATAAGGTAAATATTGCTTAAAATAACTCCTCATAATTTCTCTTTCTCCTGTTGCTGCAGTCCGGCATTCAGCTTCCCCCACCCACTTAACCCCGTGACATACCAGCAGATCCTGACCCAGCAAAGAGGCCTGAGCTCAGCCTTTGGACACACTCCTCCCCTGATCCAGCCATCCCCAACCTTCCCCCCACGGCAGCACATGGCAGTCATCTCCGTGAACCCATCACCAGCACAGAGCAGCAGCAACAGCAACTGCATCTCTGACTCCAGCCAGGTAGGGACAGCCATCCTGCCTGGCACCTGTGGAAATGGAGGCACAATCTCCATGGGGTGTGGGCTTCCCTTCATGGTGGCCATGGGAGTTTTAACAATTCTCTTTTTCACTCATGCTGTCCATTTATGTTGCTTTTTCTTTTTCCTGGCGAGTGTTTCTGAATTAATCACAGACAAATTTTGCTCCCATCTCCCTTCCTTGCACCTACCCATGCAGAAACCAAAGGCCTTGATCCATCAAAGTATTGAACCCAATATGCGAGGTCATCCCAGGCAGGAAATCTCCTTGAACATGCTATGTCCTATGAAATTGAGGGAAATCAGTTGCTGTAGTGTTTTGCAAAATAAGCACCTGTGAACCAAGCTTCTTGTTGGGACCTTCACCAATCCCTCCTTCCTTTTTTATACTCGTGTGAACCATGATGATGGTCTGAATCTTTAACATGTAAGTGCATCCTATGTAGGATAGGACCTCTTCACATTTTACTTGCTGTTCCTTCTTTTTCAGTAGGTTTTCTCTCAGTGTGTCCCTGCTGTTGATTTTTGCTGCTAAATGTTGCAAAACCAGGGGCCAGATTTTGAAAACCAGGAATGAGATCCCACACCTTAAATGCATCCTTACCAATACCTGTGAGCACACAAGTACATATATGTGTGCACAAGCCCTCCACATGCACTGGGTTAGTGAATGTGCCTAGCACATTCTTAATAATTTTTCTTTTCCAGTTACATTCCTTCCAAGTCTAAATTGCAGTTGTTTTTTCTCCCCAAAGACTTATTTCACCATATGTCACACCCATTTCAAATCGTTGTTTTAGTAGTATCATGCCAAACTTTTAAGACTGGTTTATTGTTTTAGGGTTTCTCATGGCTGCTGCACTGCAAACTCTGTTTGTTATTGCATGTTATTTGATTGATTGGTTTTGTTTTCACCTTACAAATTGGCTACCAAAATAATGTGGCTGGAAGGAGTTCTGCCTCTGTTTAAAAATTTGCAGGACCAATCTTGAGCAATTAGCAAGAGTATTTAAAATGTTAATGTTCCAATTTTATGAACATACAATGGGATGTTTTTTCTCCTGAAGTTGTTCTTATTTTTTAAGAGCTTAGCAAATTGCATACATAGTCTTTCATGGACACAGCATGCTAGAGCCCTCACATATAACCAGAGCCCCCTGCTTCCCCCAGGAATTCATTTTCTCAACAAATCATTTAGTCACATTGAGAAATAAAACTGGCTTGGGTGGGGGTTGTATAAGGCTTTGGTTGCTATACCATGGACCGGATTGCTCTGAAACTGAGCAGCAGTGGCGAGGCCGAGCTCGCCAGCGAGCCTGCAGAAGCCGGGGCTGCCCTTGATTCTTCTTCCCTCTCTCCCATCTCTCTGCCTTGCACAAACCCACATGAGCTGGTTTTCATATGAACCCCAGACCAACCCTGCTGTCCCCTGCCACTCCTGAAGCTCAACCTTGACTGATTTTAAAGTTAATTTTTAATGAGGAAGTGGTCCACTGTCTGTCTGTCATCCCAAACCCTGGTGCCATTTCTTGCCTGGTTTTCTTTCCTAGAGCAAGCAGAGCAGTGAGTCGGCCGTGAGCAGCACCGTCAATCCAGTAATTAACAAACGCAGCAAAGTCAAGACTGAAGTGGAGGGCTTGCCCCCAGTGTCCCCAAACACACAGGTAACCTCCCTGCTGCGAGCCATGGTGTGAGGTTGAGGCAGCGAGCTGCTGGGTCTCATCCTTGGGAATGATCCTCTTGGCATCATTTGTTGTAGCTGGGAGCGAGGCAGCAAAATCTGCCAGCAGGCAGGTGTCTCTAGGAGCACAAAGCCCAGGAAGGGACAGGACAGAGCTGCAGTGACTGAGTGGAGCTATTCCGTGGGTACTTGGGGCTCAGCTTGCTGTTGCTGTGCTTGGATAGATAAAAAAAAGGGGAGAGCAAATATATCAAGTGTAATAATGTAAAAATGATGTCTGAGTTTTCTGTGCTGCAAAGCAAGCAGCATTAGTGTCTCAGAGCAAACATAGATTATGAGGGAAACTTGCATGTAGGTAGAAAGCTTGCAAAAAAAGGACAACTTCTTGATTCAACAAGGAATTGCTTCTAGAAACATCCTTTACACTGGTGACACAACATTTGACACAAAGAAGGGCCCAGAGGCCTTTGCTTTCTTTCTGGAGCCCTGTGATTGCAAACTGCTTAATGGCTGACAGTATCCATCTGACCGTCCTTTATCACAACTGTAAACTATCAGGAGTGCTCTGGGCACTTCATTTTCATGAAATATTAGGCCGTGTTATTGTCAAGCGAATGGAAGAGTTGATGACAAATTTCTCCTTCTGCCCTGGTTCAGGAGCAGGTCTCAGCATGATGCATGGGGACAGCAACGTGTGCAGTCATCAGGGGGCTGGTAAAATTGATGAAGATAGCATATCAGGGAAAGATAAACATGCTGTAGTCAGCACGATTAGGGCAAAGAGGCACCTCTCTGGAGCTTTGAGTTTAGGAGTGCATCTACACACTGCTGCAAAATCACATGCCCTGAAAAACCAATCTGGCCACTGCCTGGGCTAATAGGGCAATGTGTTTATTTCTCGCAGCAAATAAAAAAATATTTGAAAGCCATCAGTTGCTTTCTCAAAGCATGTGTTAGTGGAGGAGCTGTGAGACAAACAGTGCTTGCTCAATGGCTCTTCCGTGCGCTGCTCCATGCAAAGCCATGTGCGCCCAGTTTGGGAGTGCTTGGATAGCACCAGCCTGGCTCACCCCTGCAGCCCCACTCCAGGGGTTTCATCCACTGGGTCTTAAAAACACTGAAATTTTTACTGAACGGGGCGGGGGAATAGTTTAAAGTAGTGCAATGAGATTTTATTAGAATAGCAAGGTGAAATTAGGAGTAGGAAAATGCACGCTGATTGTCTAATAGCTCCTAATGAGGTGGTATGTGAAGTAATTCCCCAAGAGAAATGTAGGTTCCACATCTTGCAGTATTTCAGTATTGACTGGGAAATTACTAGAAGGTACCATGAAAAAGATAGGCTGTTCTTGGCAAGGAGAGCAGATTAAAAATCTGAATATAGTGGGTGTCTCCTTCAGTCTGAGCAAGAAGAATTAATTAAAATTAGAAGTTCCTTTTCTGCAGGAGACTGTGCTGAAAATTTGTGTTACAGTCAGTTAGTAATTGACTGATCCATTTTCTGCTGACTACGAAGTTCATCTATCCCCTAAAACATGTATGTTTTGTTTTGGAAATGCTTCATTTGAAACACCTCATGCGAGTTGTGGTTTGGGTGTTCGCAATCCTTGGCCAGACAGTATCTCCCATGGTGGTTTGTGCTGTAAAAAATACAATCAGACAAGATTTGTGGGACACAGTGAAGTAGCAGGCATGAGGGACCTGAGTTACTGAACTTCTACAGTGCCACAAGAGAGCTCCAGTACAGATTCAGACTAGCACTGAACTAGCTAGAAATGAAACAAGTCAATCCTTTTCAACAAATTAAATTGTTACAGTTCCATTTTTCCAACAGAAAGTATAAAAATTTTGGCAAAATAAGATTTTTAGTGGAAAATTACAGTTGTCCGGGGACCGCACTTTGCACAGAGACAAACATTCAAAAAAACAAAAAGCTTACAGCTCAACCAAATAGGAATTGCATGAAAAAGAAGATGCTGTTTGAACTTTCTCAGAATATTGCTCTGGGCTCTGGTATAGTGTGAATCTCCAGAAGTCTTTCTGTAAATTACTACAGTTTCCTGTCCCAAGAGCCACCTTGCAATATCTTTTTTTAAAAAATAAGAGCTAATTAAAACAAATCTCTTCCTCTCCATATCTAAACTTTTGAATAGGAAAGTCACTGCTGGCATGTATGCCATGAGCTAGTTAATGAAAATTGTTGAACTTTGGTACAGCACATCTTGCTTTCCAAGCCATATCATGCCATTAAGTCATTAATCATTGCAGCTCCCCAGTAGGCATTGGGAAGGTGTTGGTAGGGAAGAGATGGCAGCCAGATAGGTCTGTTTGGGCAGGCCAGAGACAGTTTGAGTTTGTGTCTGCACACGTATGGATCCAGCTGGAGCATCAGATCATGAGGAACAGCATCTACTGTGGTCAGTCACCCCAGATGCTCCTGTCTGAAGGTGTCCTGGAGGCAGGATGCTTTGTGCTAGGCAACAGTAGTATCTGGGAGGAAAGGGAATGAAGGGGGTCAAAACCTGCAGGGTTTTGTCTTACTAGATTCCCACGCCAATACTGGATGCTGATGGCCTTGTCCATAGTGCAGGTGTCTGCTGCATGCAGAGCTGACAGTTGTCCTTACTTGGATTTGTACTAATTATGTTGTATGTTACACTATTGTGTAGTTGCCCATGCTTTAATCTATCAGCCATAACAAAAATCTTCTGTGCTTCATTTAGCATTGAGGAACTGGCTAGACAGAGAAGTTAAAGAGAGAGCTCACAGTGTACCCAGCATAAAAGTAACTCATTTATGAGTCCAGAGTCCCAAGAGCTCTGTTCTGCAACCTGCTCTTCACTGGGTCTTGCACAAGCTTTCCAAATTCCCCTCTCAGAGAAATGCTTTGAGAGCTCAGCACTTTATCCCTGTGGAGCATCCTGTAGGCATAAATCTTTGGGTTAGGTACCATTTTCTCATCTAGTGAGAGATGCAGAAAACAGGAGCCCCCTGCCCATCCCATGTCAGGTGGGTGTGGGCTCTGGGCTCTGACTGTTCTGTGATTCCTTTATGCTCATGTTTCTCCACTCTGGCCAGATCAGTTGTTTTGCTCCAGCAAAGAACACAACCAAAGGTCAGAAGCCACCTCTTTCCTTTTTTCAGTTTTTCCTGGAACTGCCCACAACTGGGCTGAATCCAGGCACTGCTTCAACAGTTGCTTTGGGGTGTTTCATGTCTTGTCATCAACTCTGATCCACTTCTGCCAAGACCCTGTAGCTCCTTATTTCACAGTAGTCGTGGATGTTAATGTAGCCACAGCAAGCATGGTTTTGTGATCAGTTGATACTTGCCCTGTAATCTATGAGTGATGGAGGAATTCAGATGAAAGAAGTTCACCTTATACAATGCACCGTTATGTGTTGCAGGAGCATCTGACAGACCTGAAAGAAGATCTTGATAAGGATGAATGTAAACAGGAGCCTGAGGTTATTTATGAGACTAACTGTCACTGGGAAGGGTGCACAAAGGAATATGACACTCAGGAGCAGCTCGTCCATGTGAGTAATGGCTGGGAGGAAACCCCAGCAATAAATTTGGGTTTCTGTACACTTGTCCTCATTTTTTATCACTAGCTGCTGTACAGCCAGAGCTCACCCTGGGAGCTACTAAAGGTGCAAATCAGAGCTACGGTGTGTAAACACTGCCAAAGCAGGTCGCTGCACCCCGAGGAGTTCAGCTGAAAGAAGCCTCTCATAGATTATGTGATATTGCTCCCTTCTCAGCTGCTGAGGCTGCACTTTTACACTCCCTTGTGCATGGCCCAGTGACAGAAGGCTCAGTGTAGAAGACCAGATCAGAAAATGGGGAAAGGGGCTGAGCCCTTCTCTCTTCACTGGCCATATTCACTGAGCCTTCCCACAGAGCTATGGGGCAGGGATCATCCATGCTGTCCTCAGTCTTAGTCCAGGCTGGGAAAGCCTTTTATGCTGCTGTAAATGAGCTGTGGAGCCATATCACTTTAGAGGCTGTTGACCTGCTCAACTCATCCCTCCCACAGAAACAGAGCACTTTCAGAGTTTGGAGATATGTTCCACTGTCTGAAATACAGAAAGTGGGTTGATTTTCTAAAACTTGGGCAACGGGGCTTCCATAATCACAGTGATGTTCCCAAACCGGTGTCAAAACTGCTCTCTGAAGGATCCCCAAACCAAGTCATTAATCAGGTTTTCAGTTCTAATTAATTCCAAGAACCTTTTGTATGCTTTGCTTCGTCTGGGTATCCACCGTTTGGTTTCCTTTGGCTTCTGGGGTCAACAAATCCCTCATACTCAGGGAAGTGCCTGTGAAATCGGCCATGATCTGTGTCTAAGCCCCATCTTGGTCCCAGCCCAACACCCTCCCAGTCCTTGTTTTGGGTCTGTGGTGCGAGTCCCATTTCTTTGAAGCCAGCCCATATCTGCTGGGAATTCATCAGCCCAGCAGCCCTGATGCTTTCAGCAAAGTTTTGGATTAAACACATTTTGCAACAGAAGCTGCTACCTTCTCCTTCAGCCTTCAGCTGCTTGTCTCAACCAGGCTCCCAGCTTGCCAGGGGCTACCCTTGTGCAACTCACATGTAGCCCCCTTCCTGAGGGCTTGTGTCTGCTTTCACCATTTTTTATATCTTCATTTTAGATATGTTTAGATGCTCCCAAATAGGCATCAGTCACCATTTGCCCAAGTTCTGCACACAAACATTGTGCAGAGGGACTACACTCTAAATTAGAATTTTGGGCACATGCTCTTCTTCCATCTAATGTTAGTGCCTGCCCACCTCTGCCAGAAGCCACTGGTTCAGTGCATCAAGTCCTTGAGTACAGACAGATTTGGAAACGGTTTTCAAGGCCAATTGAGTGATAAGGTGCTTAACGGGTTGCACATTGTATGCCATGGTGCATTGCCCTTTTGGGGTTAAACCACAGCATGCCTGTCAAATGGGCTGGGCTCACATTTGTCCAGCAGTTTTTGTGTGTTTCCCTCTCAGTTGTAAGAAAAAAAAAAAAAGAAAAACATTTGTTGAAATATCCTAAGATTTTCCTAAATTTGGAAGGTTACAAAAACTGAGCCTTCTGTAGTGTGATTACTAGCAACATGAGGTTGTGGATTTGGGATGCCCAAAATACACATGCAAATGAAATACAGATGTCGTGGGCCAGCTTCTGAGAAGGTGCCATCTCACCATGCATGGAAAAACTCTAGTTTGTGTGCAGAGCAAAATACCTGGGTGAGCAGGGCCTGTTCCTCATACACAGTGTGCATGTGGGAGAAGTGCATGTCAACAGTGAGCAGCAGCAGTGATGACGTGTTTTTGCAAGCACCACTGCTGCTCCCAACCTCAAAGGTCACAGTCAATTTGAGAGAAGCCCAGGCAAAGCCTTCAGCCAGATAAGGGCTAGGGAGCTGTAGCTGAAGTGGGGTGAGCTGTGCAACTCCTCCTACACCATGTGATGGGAAGCAGATGTTGCCTAGACAGAGAGTGAATAGTCCTGAATGGGGACTAGAGTTCCCCCTCCATAAATGCTTTTCCTCTAGCTCAAACAAGACCAAAAGGGTAAGCCTGTGCTCTCCCAACATTGCTGTGTGTAGTCTTGGTTGCAAGTTAGACTCCCACACAAACAGAGCCTGGAGACGTATGTCCCCAGTCTGGTCTGGACATGGTTTAGCATGTCCATGAGTCTCTGGGGAGGTTCATCAGATTTCCACCATCTGAGGCTAAAATCTCACACCAATGCCACATTGTAAGACCAGAACTGTAGGCAGCAGAACTCTAAATCCATACTAAACCTCTCCCAAACCCAGGCTCCCCCAACTCTCCCAGCACACAGCTTTGGCTCTCAACATTTATGTGTAGTGTCCAAGAGACCAGCTGAGCCCCACACACCTCCTGTTGTCCCTGAGTAGAACTGGGACCCCAGGCAGCAGGACCCTGACCCCAGGATTGGACTGCAGCACACAGAACACTGAGACTGGATTCAGCTGGGACCGTGAAGGCTGATGAATCTGTTTTAATGTACTTTTGTGTCCTCGTGCTGCCTCACTGCCTCTAGAGAGTCTCATCCCTAGCTGCAACATGTGAGCCTGGCCTTGGCCGGGGGATGAAGGCGGGGGCTGGAAAAGATCTCAGCACAAAAAAAGGCAAAACCCAAAACCAAAGTGGTTTATTTTGGGATTTCCTGTCAGTGAATGTCTTCTGAAAACACAGGAGCAAGGACAGGCATTATTTTTGGCAGTGAGACCCCATTCAGAGAGACAAGGCTGCTGCGGGAACGGCGCTGCCGATGGGCTGGCCTCTGGCTCTGTTTATTTTCGACAGGGCTTCATCTGCCCTGCACTGGGGAAAAAACGGCCCACTTCTCCCTACCAGGGTGGATGAAGGCACCATTCTGGATCTGGCTTTTCAACACTTCAGCACAGAATTTTGTGGGCCAGAGTAATTAGCAGTAATTGAGCTTTCCCTGCTACATAGCTCTTAGATGCTGTCATTTCCTGCCAGCCACAAGCTCTGGATGGCAGGTGGATGCCATGGGGCCAGCATGTGGACTTAGATGCATAGGATCATTTAGGTTGGAAATTACCTTTAAGATTACTGAATCCAACCAAGGCTTGTCTCCTCCTGTCCACCATCCTCCAGCAGCGCCCCGGAAAGGGTCTCAGGTGCATAAATGCAGCACAGGAGGGTTCAGCAGAAACAAAAATTACTCTGTCATCCCCCTCAAGAGTGGCATCAAACATCTGGGGGCACACTGAGAGGGCTCACTTCTCCCTGGCACCATGGGTCTCCATTGCTTTTGCAAACCTCCCATTTTTAGCCTGCTTTGTACCCAGTGTGCTGCGTGCTGCACACCTTTCTCTGCAGGACACACCAGCCCAGTGCTGAGTCCCATGTCCCTGGTGTTACCTGTGCACCTGGCACCCAGGTGCTGCAGTGCCTGACAAGCACTGGGGAGGGAACATCTGGCTTTCGGAGCGCTGTGCATGATTCACTGGCATCAGCTCTTCCAGGAGTGACCTGGTTTTCCTTTCTCCCCTACCAGCACATCAACAACGATCACATCCACGGGGAGAAGAAGGAGTTTGTGTGCCGCTGGCAGGACTGCACACGGGAGCAGAAGCCCTTCAAGGCTCAGTATATGTTGGTGGTGCACATGCGAAGGCACACGGGAGAGAAGCCACACAAGTGCACGGTGAGCTGGCAGGGACACGTGATGCATCTCACTTGGCAAGTGGGACACCAGGCTGGGGTGGTCACAAAAATGTGATTACAGACATGGCCATGGCTTCAGGTAGGGCTCTACCTGAAGCCATGCCCATGTCTACCACTGCTACCACTGGCAGCAGCTCAGAGCCAGTCCAGCCCTCTATGTCTGGGTCACAGCTACTTGCAGGCTAGACCCTGGGGACAGGACAAGAGGTCAGGGAGTGTGGTTGAGGTGTTAGTGGGCAGAACTGCATTTCCTTGGGAAGAACTATTTCAGAAGTACCACAGAGATCCAAAGCAACTCAGGACAAGTCACTTAAGGTGAAAATCCAGCCAATTTAGTTGCCTACATCCAAGAAAGAAATCCAGAATGGCACACTGTGGGGAGCTGCCTAACCCTGGTTGTGCGTAACCTGGCATCACCCACTACAGCTGCTGGGAATGCAAGATTCCCTCACCCACAGACCCAAGCATGCACACATGCCTCTTTCTAGCCTGAGTCTCTTCCTGCTCAGCAAATGTCTGAGCCTCCTCCCAGATTTTCCTCCTCTTCTGCTCCATTAGCCAATTCCAGCCCTGCTCGCTCCCTGGCTCTGCCCCAGCTCCTGCTTACAAATATTAGGATATGTATGATTTGCTTGCTGCATGACTCCTTTATCAATCTTCCAGCCTTGTGTTCATTTAATTTAGAACATAAGCTCCCCCGGGGCACAGGGCCATGTCCTTTGTTTTAATCTTCTAAAGCACTTTGCCCAGTCTAGTGCTTTACCAATCTTCCTTAAAAGTATCAAGAAATATTGATTGTTGGTGCATACAAAGTGAGCACTGAGGGCAAGTCTAGCCTGCCCTTTTAGGCAGAGGGACTCAGGAGACAAAAACAGCAGTGGCTGCATCCTCTTTAGTGCTGTGGTGGAGCAGGAAAAAACACTGCTGCACAAGCCTGCTTTTTTCAAGCCTCAGTTTTGTCACACTGGAGCAATGGCAAGGCTGTGTTTGAGTCTCATGTCATCCTCTGCCTCCTGGAGATCTGCAGGCCCTCCATGTGCAGTATGGTGCAGCAATTGTCCCCAACCTGGAGAGACACCATTTTCCAGTTGTCTGGGATAATGGCAGTTCTGCAGGCGGTGCCCTTCTGTGGCAGAGCATTCCTTGTCCAAGTGTGGCAGTGATTTTTCAAAGCAACATTGGTTTCAGACAAGAAGTTTGTGGTGTACATAAAGCTACAGATGAGCCCAGTTGCAGCCTGGGGTTTGGTCAAGGATTATTTCAACAGATGACAGTCAGAACTCCCACTGGCATAATCAAATCCACACGTAAGAGTGGGAACAACTGCTTTGAACATGCACAGGCTGCCTTGCTGAGAAGCTTTTATTTGAAAATGCGGCCTTAGAACTTTTGCTGTTAATAACTGCATTTTTGTGGCAGTATCCAGCAAAACTAGAATGGACACATGAGTTGTCTCATGCTGAGTTCTCTTTGTTTTCCAGCAAGAGGAATGATGTATTTTAATAACTGTAAGCGACTTGAGTTGTAAAGGATTGTTTGTACAGGGCAAGAGAAGAAAGAGATATATTGTGCTACCTCGGAGCTGTGGCATGTTCTGTGGGACAGATGGGCTAATGAAAGTTGTCTGAGGAAGAGAAACTGGATCCATCCTGCTCTGACAAAGCTGTGGAAGGAATCAGCTCTTGCAGGATGCTGCTACTGGTCCTTGAAGAGATGTGAATATCTCAAGAGCAGAGCAAATCTGCCTTATGTCCACCATCCCTATGCTAGACTTTAAAGGGGATCTTAAGTAAGCCTTCTTTTCCAACACAACGAAGTTGCATGGGATCAGCTGCGCCTACATGCTTCATGGGTTTCATGGGCTGCATGTTTGCCCCCCTCCCTAGCAGTCTGGCAGGTCCTGTGCACGTGGAGCACAGGGTGACAGGTGCTGTTGCTATTGAATGGAGGTGTCTTTGACCAGACCTTTGGATGTCTAGAACCACCCATGGGAAAATCAGACATGGAGCATGACCTGTCCTGCTGTGGCTCCAGTTTCTTCGCTGGCCAGGACTCAAAGAGAGCAACGTGAAGTCTTGTCACAACTGGGCTGAACTTGCAGACATGTTTAAGTGGTGTGACTAAAATACAACACATACATTACAGCAGCAGGGGCTGCTTGTTGAAATTTAAAGGGTGTTTTTTGTATAGGAAGTACAGCCTGGGCTTCTCAATGCTCCTGGCTGAACAGGCAGCGCAACATTTAGCTAGAATTTGCAAGAGAGCCTTGCATTTCTTAAAACCTCCCACTTGTTTTGTCAAAGAGCACTTTAGAGACTCCTTGGTTTGAGGTGAAATCCTCCCATGCTGAGACAGGGCAGGTGCAGGGAGAAGCCTCCAGCCCAGCCAGAATGGAGGGTGGCAGGACTTAATCACCCAAAACCTCATCACGTCTCTCAAGCTGCTCCTTCTCTTTGTGGGCAGCTGGTTTCCTTCCAGGAGGAAGGTTCCTGGCCTGTTTTGTCATCCAAAAATCCATCTGTCTTGAAGATTGAGAGTCTTGTTTTTTAAACTGGTTATGTCAGACAGCCTGACCACAGCGTCCTCCAAGAGTAAACCCAAGCTATAATTTGGGAAACTTTAAAGCTTGCTAGATTTCTGTTTGTGTGTTAGGGAACTGTCTGCCCTTTCCAGTGTTGGTGCTAGTGAAGTTGCAAGGCTGGTCAGACTGTGGACAAGCTGTCAGTTCCCCAGGTTGGAAGGAGAGGGCCCCTGTATCTGAATGTTTTAGATGCAGAAGGGTGGCAGGAGGGGCTAAGAGAGCCCTGGGAGGAGTGGGAGGTGTTTAGCCCTGCTGGAAAAAAAGAGTCACTTGTTGAAATGTCAGGTGGGTACCCAAAGAGGAGTAGCACCTCAAATATGACTCACTGCTGAAACTCTCAGCCTGCCTAGGGAAGCAAATTCTCCCAACAAAGTGGATGTTGTTCCCTAAAACACAAGCCCTTTAAAAGGAAGAAAAAAAAAAGCAAGAATCAGAAACAGATTGGAAGGGTTTAGGCAGGGGGAAAATCAAATTTTTCTGGTTAATTAATCACTCCTCATGTGGTTTTTTTATTTTAGTTTGAGGGTTGTTCCAAAGCCTATTCCCGCCTGGAGAACTTAAAGACACACCTGAGGTCCCACACTGGAGAAAAACCTTATGTCTGTGAACACGAAGGCTGCAATAAAGCCTTTTCCAATGCTTCGGACAGAGCCAAGCACCAGAACAGGACACATTCCAATGAGGTAAGCCTGGGCTCACCAGAGCTCAACGGAGGGCTTTTTTTTAAATTTTGCTGACAATAAACATACACTTTACACACTGGACGCATGTAAAAAGAAACCTACTGTAATGAGAGGTTTATCTTATTTTTTAATGGGATTTATTTTTGCTGGGGAGCCAGACCACATTAGCTTTATATTTATGAAAGCTGTGTTTGAAATCATAAACAGATGTTAAAGTATGCAAACTTTTTAATCGACTTTGGAAATGAAAACAAGAATTTTCCAAATTTATAATTTTTAATAGCACAGATAGTATAGTACAGTTGTGCAAGTGGTGTTTAATATTACTGTGGAGCAGACTTGCAGTAATATAACAGCTACCCTGGATCCTGATGCTCTGGAAATAATAGTCCCTCCATCATTTGATGTACAATGATAGAGCACAATGCAATGCTTTGTTAACCTTGGATAATTAAGACCCACTATTAGTAGTTGGGGAGCAGAGGAAATTGCCTTTATTGTAACGCATGTGATGGTCTGTTGCAATCAACCACGGGCGACGATTGAAATTTATACTACCACTAATTAGCTGACAGGGGAAGAAAAACAACACTCTAAAGTTCTAATAGTGTTTTCAGCCATGAAGAATTCAGTCTGTAGCCTAATTTGCAACAGTTAAATATAGACTATTGGAGAATGGAACGCAGTTGCCACGGTTGACAGCCTTTTGAAGTGATGCTGTGTCTACAAAGGGCTTGTTGGGAGTATTTTTATCTCTGGCATAGTATCAGTCAGTGATAACCAAAGCTCTGTAGGTTTCAGAGATTCTGTTTGAGTCAGAATAAGGACTCAAAATCCAGAATCCTCTTCCATGCTGAGATGATGCTGAGATGGACTGATGAATGACTAGCATCCCAGTGTTGTTTGAATTGGTTTGTATATGAACCCAAAAGTCAGGATTGTTCTCCACCAGCAAGACACAGGTTACAATTAACCCATATCCAAACTTAAACTGGATAGTTTGGAGTTGTTTTAAGGCTACACCAACCTTGAGGCCAGGAGGGACCAAAAAGATAGGTTGCAACTTCTCATCTGCTTGGCATCCTGCATTCCCAGTAAGTGGTGTTTGACTACATCATTCTTCTATGTTAAAGCTTCTTCCCCTGAAAGGTAGGCAATTGTGGTTTAATCTCACATTTTATGTGTTGGAAATTGCTTATTCTCCAGCCCTGGATGCTTTTTCTGCCTTCCTCCAGTGCTGGATCCAGTGTCCCTTTCATTGTTGATATTTCCATCTCTTAATTTTGCAGTGTTAAGCCACTCTCTGTATTCTCGCTCATAAGCTGACTAAATCAATCCAGCCACCGAAGATTTACATTTTCGCAGCATTTTTTCCTGTCTTAAAGGAAATTTGCATCTCTCTTTGATTCCTAAGGATTCTCATGTGAATGGATCAAGACTACTGGTACAGCTATCAGTGCTGGATACAGACTCACTCAGCCCAGTCTGTGCACACTGACAGTATGTGAGTGACATTTTTGCCCGTAGATTACTTGAATTCAGATCCCTGGAGCTTTACCAGGAGCTTTGCTAGGCAGGGCAGTTTCCCATTTGAGCCAGCTAATGTCCCATGTGGACTTTTCATTTTGAATGTGTTAGTAAATGTAATTTCTCCAACGGGTTCAGATTCCCAAGTGATCCAGATCAGGAGCTGCATTGGATCTGGGATGACTCCCCACTTCACCTGAGCAGAGCTTGAACACACTTGAAAGTCAGATCATTTGGGTTCCCCTTGTGCAAGAAGGTGAGGCTGTAGGGCAGGAGCATCCGGCTCCATGTCTCTTGTGGACCCTGATCTACATATGCTGACACTTGGCACAAGCTGCTTTCAAACAACACAAATCAAAGACTCAGATAACAGATAGGGATTTTATCCTCTGCAGTTGCTTCCCCTGAAGGACACCAACCCCTTCTCTGGTGTAGGAACAGCTCAGCCACTAGTAGAGGATCTGTACCAGACCAGCTGGCCTTGCCACAGGAACTGTAAGGCACTGCCACTATCCAAACAATCTTACGTTTTGCAGTCATGCTCACTCCTGAACTGCTGTTCAACCCTCCTTGATGCAGTACAGACATACTCCAAGACTTGTGGGAGATCTGTAGGCTGCGTAAAATGGCTCTCTGGGCCATATTTTTGACACCCTCCTTCTGAGGATCATATGACACGATCCTTTACAACAGCTGGTATCCCTCACAGCAAAGCTCATCACACTGGGCAGCAGGCCCAGGCGAGGGTCCTGCTAAGCCAGCTGTGGCCATGACCACTGGCTTAGCAAGCTGTACTGAGACCTTGGATCACAAAACCACACAAATGCAAAGCAGAAGTTTGTGGCTGTGAGTTACCCATTGGTAACTCTATTGTGGTTCCTAGCTACCTTCTAAATATTTTCCTTTGCTTGCAGTGTTTACTTGGAATACACCAGTTTCAGAGTTAGTCATCCAAGTCTCCTCTCTGGGGGAAGTTCCAGGTTCCTTCTGTTTGTCACTATCATTTGTGTGACAGGACGTAGGTGTATGGTCCAAACATGCTGAAGTTCAAGGCTGGGGATATGTTACCACATTGGCTTTGGTTTGATTGTTGAAATGTCATGCACACTGCATTTTAAACTTTCAGTGACTGTTCGATCCCTTCAGGGGATACCTTCAAAGTTACACCTGGAAAAAGGGTTTTCATCCTGTGACCACTTTCCAGTGCCAACACAGAGGAGTGGCATGAGTTCATGGCCAGCCAAAGACTCAGAGTGACATTTTCAGCAACTCAAGGTGAACAGGGCTAAAACACATAAATACAATTCTGCTTAGTGTGTCGGGAGTTTTCCAGTTCTCCCACCCTAAGGAGTATTATCCTGTATGTGCATGAGTGTAGGAGGGAGGCATCTGAGATATCTAAATTCTTGACTTCACTGGAGTGAAGATGTCACTAGATGCCAGAATCTGGATAACCCAGGGATAGATGAAGGCACGCCAATGAAACAGCAGTCGTGCTTAGCTTAGTTGCAAGGGGTATGGCTTGATGAAGAGGATGATTGAATCCCCTCAGGTGGAGTGTCTGCTGTCTAAGCAACAGTGATCATGTTACCCTAATTGCTGGAGTCTGAAAAATCAGAACTGTTGAGCCTAAAAGATATTTATGAAAAATCTTTGAGCTGTTCATATACAGGATTTTTACAGCACATGTGGTGGGGGTTCTGTTCTTTGTAATAAGGCTTAATAGCAGTAATGATATTTCTATAATGCTGTCCAAAAGGTTGCATGATATTTTTAACCAAACTATTTTAATTTCTGTGCTTTGTTTTACCCAGCTTTAAAATATACTAAATATTTACCTCAGTGGGGTGTTACGTGGATTTAGCTGGTTTGAGTGATGTGCCAAGATCAGTCACAAAGCATGCTTTTGAACAGCAAACAGAATTTCAGTGTTTTTCATGTGATGATGCTGGCTTTCTGCAAAGAATATATACTCATGTATTTTTTCACTTAAGTTCCTGGACAAAATTACAAAACAGATTTTAAAAAAGACCTAATAGGAATGGTCATTTTGGGTAGCCTTCAAATAACATCTGTCTGTTTTTTCTCATGGATCTATCCTAGTGCATTGGCAGAAAAATACATAGAGTAGTTGTGAGGCCAAAAGCAGAACTTGTGATGAATTCAGAGCTTCCAGCGCAGCAGCACCAGCTCAAACAACTGCAGTTTGAGCTAATATACTTTGGAATTGGAGACTCAGTAAAATAAAAAAAGTTAAAAGAATGAAAGTATCTGTTTGCCGACTTCTGTTTTCAGAAGCATGGCTTCAGCTTGTTTTCCTATGGCAATCAATGATTCATGAATTCAGGATAGAGTGCTGTCATCTGAAAAAAACATTGCATGCCTGTGGTTTGTTTTGCACAATAGCAGATTTCAAGGTGACAGGTGCTGGAGTGGTATGATAGATTGTGTAGGGTGAATCCAGTCTGGCTTGAATTCACTGGACTTCTATCAGCTAAAAGTTTTCAGACATTTTCTTGGTGTAAACCCCACCTTAGCAGACCAAATGTGTTATGTCCAGTCCGCTGCATCACCTCTCTCCCATCCTTAATCAGGAAACATTCCTGTGGCCACCCGAGCAAATACATACATGGGAAAGTAATACTAGGAAAGTATTTCATGAATTCTTAGCTGTCTTTTGATCCAGAAACTGAAAACAAGAAGTTTAGCCAACATGAAATGACCAGCCAAGTCTGTGTGGATCAGCAGCAGCCCATATATCACATCTCCCATATCTCAGTCTTACAGAGTCCTGTGGAGCAGATGCTCCACATTTTGCTGCTGCCTGCTGCTATTTATTGTATTTTCTTGGTCCATACACTGTACCTGGAATATTTGGGCATATTCTAAATATAACCCATGCTTGTATTGACAGAAGCCCTACGTCTGTAAAATCCCTGGCTGCACGAAGAGGTACACAGACCCCAGTTCCCTCAGAAAACACGTCAAGACGGTGCACGGGCCCGATGCTCACGTCACAAAGAAGCAGAGAAATGACGTTCACCCAAGGCCACCTCCACTCAAGGAAAATGGGGACAATGAGGCAAGCGCCAAGCAGAGCAGCAAGGTGTCAGAGGAGAGCCCTGAGGCCAACAGCACCACAAGGAACATGGAAGATTGCTTACAAGTCAAAACGATAAAAACAGAGAATTCTGTGGTAAGAGCAGTTGCTTTTGGCAGAAATGGCATGGTTCCTGATATCTCTGATACAGTAGGGGCATGAAGCATTTGTATTCCATTTACCTCTCTGGGCAGGTGCCCTTCAACCCCAGAGTTCAAGTCCAGAAATGAAACTGCAGGTCAGGGCACAGTCCACTACATTTTGTGCCTTCCTTCCCAGCATAATACATTCCCACCCTTGTAGTCATGGGGGCCATGTGATGCCCTTTGCTGAGCTTGGCATTCCTGTGCTGTGAAAGTGGGTAAAACCCAAGAGTGTTGTGGTCAAATGAGCTTTTACCTACCTCACCAGTTTAAATTGAGCAATGACCACAGGGCACAGATTGAATGCTTCTTGAAGCAAAGGTCCTGGCTTAAGCAGTCCCTTTTCTCCTCCTCCCTGCACTTTTCACTCCTTTTCTTTCTAGTCTGCTGCTGTTTGATGAAGCCAGTGGGGATAAAACTAGCTGTTCTATTTTTGTTGAGTATCTTAAAGCAAGTTAAATTCCTTGATCCTGTCCACCATACACAGAAGCACAAAATCCCTGGGGTTGTCAGGGACCTCTTGAGATCATCTGGTCCCACCTCCTTGATCAGTCGAGGCTGGCTAAAGCAGATTGCTCAGGAGTGCAGAAATTCAATACATGACTCCCAGCTGCCATAGAAAATTGTAGCAGGATCATGAGGCAGGGGAGTGAAATTTGGAATAAACATGGGAGCAATGCTGTGGCCCACAGAGTACAGGCTGTCACTCGACCATGATCAAGCTTTACAGCTCCAGCACCTGAAGCAAAGACCATTTATCAGCTTTCTGTCCATTACAGCAGCTCCACAATTGGCAGTAGTGTGGTCAGTGGTACTAAGGAGCTGTGTATAGTGGTGCTTTCAAACACATCAAACCTCTTCCACCCCATCCAGGATGGAGGAGGAGATGGAGCATTGCAACACACAAATCACTTTTGCCTTTTGATGTTTCTTTTCACTTTTGTACCCAAAGTTCTGGTCTGCTGCATCAGCTCAGAGTGGGACAGGGTATGGACTGGATACAGAAGAGAAGACCTTCACCTGCAAAGGAGTGTTCACATATTCCCCAGACTTCCCACTTGAGCCAAAAGGACTTTGAGCTCCAAAAAACATATTTTCTTGATTTGAGTCCAGGCTAAAAGATTGTTATTCCTGTGAAAAACATGCCCTGGAGCTACAAAGATTTTCTCAGAAGGGTTAGGGGATGTGTTGTTGGACAAATTACCAATGAGCAGCATGTTTCAGTTAGGAAAAAAATTAGTATTTACACATCCAGAATGTTTCTTAATTGACTAAAGAAACAGTTTCCTGTGATGAGGTTCTGTACTGTGTTAGAAAAGCTGAGTGTGAGAACCACTGGACAGAATGACCTTTCTCCAATACTCTTC
The DNA here is from genome assembly GCA_013399835.1 of Leptocoma aspasia. Classification (NCBI taxonomy): domain Eukaryota; kingdom Metazoa; phylum Chordata; class Aves; order Passeriformes; family Nectariniidae; genus Leptocoma; species Leptocoma aspasia. Next base: position 37,766 of record VXAX01003269.1, read on the forward strand.
TTCCATGTGTTCGGTTGTTTTTTTCTCCTGTGAAAACACTGACACAATTACAGCTCCCCACCCTGCTTCTCCTGAAGGTATGGGCTTGTTTTCCTAGCACTCTGTGCTCCCAGGGTTCCAGCCAAGCCATCTCACTGGCAGCAGGGCCCTGGGTCATGTGTTTCTCTTCACTGTCCCTCTCTAGCACTGCATACTTCACTTGTGCACATCTAACAGGTGCCATCTCATCTGGTGGGTCCACGTCCAACTCTTGTTTCATGGTTAAGGTCAGGGTGGTGGGAGGGGTGAGATGCCTCACTGGTTCCCATAATTCCAAAGCTCCTTGTTTTGACCCGTATTTTTGTGTCATCCCAAACCCATGGAAACAGATAGAAAGTCTCTCCTAAGAGCTTTTATTTGTGCCCCTGAAGAGGGAAGGCAGAGAAGATGGGGTATGGGAGGGGTGGATATGTTGGTAATTTGTGCTATATTCCACATTTCCCTCTTCCTCCTTTTACTAACCTGGTCCTTTTTGTTAATGCTGTCTTTGTCCTAACAACCTGTTCTTTATTCCCACTTACCCTTCCTTACTCTACCTTCCTAAGGACAGTCGGTACTAAGGTGAGCAAAGAAATCCTTTGTATTAAAATAGCTGTGTAAAGCATGATCTCCTGCAGATCTGTGTCTCCATTTAACCCTCTCAGGGTGGAAGTAGAAGTATGTGGGGCAGTGGGGAGGGAGGAGAAATTTGCTTGAGTGCAGAAACGAGGAGGATGCAGTGCCCAAGGATTCCCTTTGGTACCTTTCTCCCAGCATCACAACTTGATATTAAATCTTGGGATTGCAATCTCTATCATGTGGGCTGAAGGGCAATCAGAGCCAGTCAACCCTGCCCATGGGGGGCTCCTATGGAGTAAAGTAAAAACACTGTAGCACTCTCAGCATTCCCACCTTGGCCAGGGGCAGAGTACTTCGCCTTTTCAGCACTCTCATTTTTTGCTGGAGCATGGGCCTGGAGCAGAAAAGCCAGGCATCCTGTTTGGTAGCAGCAGCAGAGCAAGTTCAGACCATATAGTGTCTGCTGCAAATAAACTACTCAATGTAAGTAGTTTACATTCCTAATGTAAATAAAATAAATATTTATGGTGCTTATCTGCCTTATCTGCAAGTGGGAGTTTGCGAACAGTGAGCCAGGTTTTTATCTGGCAGGGAAGTTTGTCAGCTAACCTAATTATATGTTAGAGTATTTTAAAGACAGAAATATGTTGTGTCTGAAATACTTAAGCCTTGATCCCATGTTAGATAAGCCAGTGTTTGCTGCAATATACCTTGCACAACCAGGTGACATGCTGCTTTTCTTCGAGAAACATCTGTCCTTCTTTTGGAGGAAGAGCATTTGGTTTCTCTCCATCTTGCAGTTGAATCACCATGGTTTTTCCAGCTGTGGGGTGCTGTCCCATCCTCCTCTCACAGGGAGGAGATACCTGGCTTTTGGAAGAGCTGAGATCCTGCAGCAGGAAGGGGTAACAACACAGGGGGGAGCCTAGGATAGGAGTTCTCCTAGCCTCCAGGACTAACACAGGGGATGTTGGGCTCCTGATTTCTTTCCATCCGTGTTTTCACCCGCCCAACTCTTTTTCCTCTTTTCCCTCCCCAAGATGTGTCAGTCCAGTCCTGGTGGCCAGTCGTCATGCAGCAGTGAGCCATCACCCCTTGGCAGCACCAACAACAATGACAGTGGAGTAGAAATGAACATGCACAGCGGGGGAAGTCTGGGAGATCTGACGGCGTTGGATGACAACGCTCCTGTCGTGGACTCAACGGTCTCATCTGGTAACTCGGCAGTCAGCCTGCAGCTAAGGAAACACATGACGACGATGCAACGACTTGAACAGCTCAAGAAAGAGAAACTCAAGACAGTTAAGGATTCCTGCTCATGGGTGAGCCCAGCTCCACAAGCCAGAAACACCAAGCTGCCTCCCATCTCAGGAAATGGTAAGCCCTGGACCATGTCCCGTAGGAACCTTCCAAGGTTTGACTCTGGTTTCATAACCAAGAGTCTGCCCTGGAGGAATGAAGATCATTTCTTACTGCCTCTGAGTCATTCTTTGGTAGATAAAGATGTCAGGTAAAGTGGACAGCTTGGGTGTAAACACAGCCATCTGGTGATGTGCAAGAGAAACCCAGGTGCTCAGTCCTACTGACGTATGAAGGGAGACAGAGGTGCTGGTGTCCTTGTTTCTGAGCTTGCCCAGAACCCAGACACAGCTGTCCTTATTGTCCCAGTTACAGCTGCAAGACTGCTTGCATTTCTTCCAGCAGTAACAGTTCCTCAAGGGCTAATGTGCTTCCTGAGAGACCACTGGAGCACAGCAGCAATCCAGACAAGACCTTCCTCCACAATCTTGCTCTGACAGGCTTTTTGTCACTCAGAGGCTCCTGGCTATTGCCTCCAGCTTCATGTGCTCGTTTCCCAGTGGCTGGTGATTCCTGGTAAAAGCATCTTCTTGAACCCTCTAGAGGTCCTCTAACTTTGCCAAGAAATCCAAAGGCATAGTGCCTGGGTTATACTAGATCTCAGAGTTGGGTTACTCTTGGAAGAGCCTTTGAATGTCAACCTTTGGGCTCTTGGCCTGTTCTCCCTGACTGCTGTGCATCTGTCCCAGAGAGTAGCTGTGGTTGTAGCTATGTGCTGTCCCTCTGTGGCACTGTTCACACCAGTCCTACCCTTGTCCTACTCAGGGAAGCCCATGTGGAGACATTTCCTCAGAAGCTGAGTATAAGAGGTGTCATGTTACAAAGACTCTGCAGCACCAGCACACCCATGAAATATTTGGGGGTGGCTTTATGGGTCTGTATTCTGGCACCTAGAACACTACAAAGTGAAATTTCTCAGCTAACTAAACCTTTTCCTTCCCTGCAACCTTTCTTTCAGGCTCTGTTCTAGAAAGTAGTGGTGGTTCTTCTGCTATGCTGCCTAACCCCAGAATAATGGAGCTGTCTGTCAACGAGGTTACAATGCTGAACCAACTCAACGAGCGCCGTGACAGTACAACAAGCACCGTCAGCTCTGCCTACACTGTCAGCCGCAGATCCTCAGGGATCTCCCCGTACTTCTCCAGCCGCCGTTCCAGTGAGGCTTCACATCTGGGGCACCGCCCCAATAACACGAGCTCTGCTGACTCCTACGACCCGATTTCCACGGATGCCTCCCGCCGGTCGAGCGAGGCGAGCCAGTGCAGTGGGATGCCGGGTCTGCTGAACCTCACACCAGCTCAGCACTACAGGCTGAAAGCCAAGTACGCTGCTGCCACAGGGGGCCCTCCTCCGACTCCCCTGCCAAACATGGAGAGGATGACCCTGAAGAACAGGATCTCACTTATGGATGGACCAGACCCCACCTTGCCTTCCATCCGCCTCCCGCCAGGCCCCAGGCGTTGCAGCGATGGTAACACCTATGGCTACCCATCAGCTCCAGCATTTCCCCATGAGGTGCAGGGCAACTGCACCAGACGGGCAAGCGACCCAGTGAGGAGACCTCCTGGAGACCCCCAGGCTCTCCCACGAGTTCACCGCTTCAACAGCACCAACAGTGTGAATCCCTTCCATCCTCCACACCCCACAGACAGGAGGAATTTTGGTCTCCAGAGCTATGGGCGCTCAGACGGGAGCCTGCCCCGGCACACCTACTCGCCCCGACCACTGAGCATCAGTGAAAACATCGCCATGGAAGCCATATCTGGGGAGACAGATGCACCCATTGGAGACGATGACATTATGCTGCCAGATGATGTGGTACAGTACATCAAATCCCAGAACAATGGGACAGTGGCTGAGAGCACTTCCATGGGGTACAGCAATGAGATGCAGAACTTCCAAGGAAGTGGGAAGCTGCAGCCTCCAGCCTTGCCCAGCCAGCGCAGGATGGCGGTGGCTGAGGCAAGCATGAGCCACTTGGGACCCATGATGGCAGAGTGTTCCATGAGTTTTGATACTTCTTCAGACATGAATAAAAATAACATGCCTGTCCAGTGGAATGAAGTCAGCTCAGGCACAGTTGATATCATGTCCAATCAGTCAAAGCAGCAGTTTTCACAAGGGAACTTAGCAGTGGTCCAGCAGAAGCAGAACTTTGGTCAGTACCAGAACTACAACCAGCAGCAGATGCAGCTGCCAGAAAACAGCATGAATGCAACACAGCAGAGCTTTATGCAGAGAAACATGGGCATGGATGGGCAGAGGCTAAACTGCATGCAGCTGCGTCAGCAGCACATGAGCCTAGGTCCCAGCATGAACCCCGATATGGGCTTGCACACAGGATATAACCAACCACATCAGATGCTGAGCCCCAGTGCAGTCAGTGGCAACCCAAACCAGATCTCTCCTAATTGTAGCAACATGGCAGCAAAGTCTGGACCCCACCTTCACCCTCAGCAAATGGACATGGCGACTGACCCTTCTTTGATGGTCAGGAGCAACAGTGAGCGCACAGTGCTGGGACAGGTCATGCACGAACCAAGTCAGCAGAACTACTCATCTCAGCCAAGCCACCTGAATTTCCCTGTGGCTCAGGAGACCTTTCCTCAGCCCATAATGACCTCCAATCAGCCCAGTTTTGAGCCTCAGCAGAGCATGATGGGTTCAGCTGCGCAGGCATATCCGCCTGGCATGATCCAGCCTCATCCTCCACCGGAGCCAAACCCAGGCAGCAGACCCCGAGGGGTCCGCGCCGCCCAGCAGCTGGGCTACGTGAGAACTCCCCAGCCTACAAACACCATCAGCCCTGGCCAGGAGACAACGGAGGCCATGCACAAAAGAACCAGCGACATGTTGCTGGCACCAGCCCAGCAGTGTGCGGATGGCATGAGGGACAACAACTTGATGTACTATTACGGCCAAATCCACATGTATGAACAGAACAACGGCTTCGATAACCACGCGGACTGTCGGGTCAGGCAGCAGCAGTGCACACAAAACAGCAAGCCAGCCACTCTGCCCTCCCCAGGAACGAACCAGGTGTCCAGCACAGTAGACTCTCAAGGTCTTGAGCCGCCCCAGATAGATTTTGATGCCATCATGGACGATGGGGACCATTCAAGCCTGATGTCGGGAACCCTGAGCCCCAGCATCCTGCAGAACCTTTCCCAGAACTCCTCTCGCCTGACGACTCCACGAAACTCTCTGACACTGCCCACCATACCTGCAGGGATAAGCAATATGGCAATAGGTGATATGAGCTCCATGCTAACCACGCTGGCAGAAGAGAGTAAATTTCTAAACATGATGTCGTAACAGTAAAGCACAAGGCCTTGGTGCTATCCAAGGGGCTCTGCATGAAGCAGTTGTATGAATGTGCTTTTCAAAAATAATCTGTTTCAATAGAGTAGGGTTTTTTATAAGTGTTAAATACGTTAAAGGATTTCAAAATGAAAATTTTAAAAAGTCTGTGTACAGAATTATGTAAACTATATGCAGGCAGTTCAGTACCACAAGGGTGCACCTCTAGTATTATTTTTTTGGCTTGGTTTCCCAGAGCACTGAATGGTATCACCACCAAGCTAGGAGACAGCATGAGGGTGGTTAGAGATGAAACCCTCCCTTCCGGGAAGCCCTGTAAATAGCCCTCCCCATCATTTTCCGTTAGTTACATTTGCAAAAAAATTCCGTTTTCAACCCACCCCAGAAAGAAATGGGAGGATGCGGTTTTGGTTAGAATAAAAGCCATACTATGTATTCTGCTCTGATGAGAGTAGGGTTTAGTTATGTCTCCAAACAAGCCCTCTGCCAGCAGTATTGTTTTATACGGTAAATACCTTTGTACCTTGCAAAGAGCGACGTTTCCAAACAGCTTCTCAGCAAAGTGCCTTACCATGCTTTCTTGTTAAGTAGCCAAGGCCTCTCTTCCTTTAAAAATCAAATATAGTGTATTGTCAGAAGCGTATATAAAATGTACATTTATAAAAACATAGTGGTGTTTCTGAGAAAACATTGGAAAGACACATTGATGAGACACATAAAAGGTGAATGCACACTTTGATCAGATGTGTTTACAACGTGGTTTATATCATGTGCAGAGTGGAGCAGAGGTCTGGGAACAGCAATCACTGGGAAATAATCCCCCGTGGCAGAAAGGCTCTGGTGTGCAGACTGACACACATGCATAACTTTGCACCTTTTGAACACAGTGACTTTCTGCAAGTGCCCCACATGCATCTTTAATGTCAGAGTGCTGGAGCACACATTACTGGATCCCTGTGCAGCTTTGCAGCAGCTTTGCCCTCTGGTGGGTTTTGCATGCTGAGGTGCTCACATAAACAAGTGATGGTGATGGAGAGAGTTTTAGGATTGTTCCAGCCCAGTGTGCACTGTGGCAGCATTGGGGGAACAGGTTAATCTGCCGGGGTTTGTCTGTGTGATGTGCTCAATGTAGGGTTCTGCTTGGGCTCCATGCACACAACAGGAGCCTTGCTGCACTGATCTGGGGCCAAGCATATGCCAAAACACCCTGCCCCACAAGCAGAGGGCATGCACCCCCTTGTTGGCATGCTGTGCTAGCTTAACATGTCCCACAGCATGAAAAAAACTGCTGAATACAAAAAAAATATACCACGGTCAGCCTGAGTTGTTCATTTGACTAGCAGACTGCCCCTGCAGCCTGCAGCACTAAACATGTGTATAGTCTCAAAACAGGTATTTGAGTGAGAATAGTAGCTTGGTCAGTGAGAATCTGTTGTAACCATCATTGGGGAAGAGATGGGAGGAGCAGGGCCTCCTGTAGTCAAATTCTCCACCAGAATATAACTGCTCATAATAGTGATCAGCTGTTTCCAGGACAGTCCCACCTGCCAGTAAGTTGATCTTTGTTGCATTATTTATTTTTGCTGTCGTTAGACAAAAGGGTAGAAGCAGTGGGGTGCATGGACTTGGGAGGAGGCCTTGCTTAACTTCAGACTGTGTTGGACAAGGACAACTCCTCTCATCCTGCTCTCGTAACCTCAAATCCTTTGTACCCCATGTGTTGAAGGGCAGGGAACAAGTGTGACACCCCCCCAGGTTCTTACAGCTGGACTGAGTAAGCATCTGTAGAGCTTCACTCTTTCCTTCCCATCTCCCTGTCAGATCAGTGTAATGTTCTCATTTGCACCTGACTCTGTCCCCTGCACAGGACCAGAACAGCTCTATAAAGGTGTTTTCTGGTGCCTTTGCTTTCCTTTTGCACAAACTGATGTCAGGATCACTCTTCCCAGTATGACCGGGGGCTGACATGAAAATGCCACGTGCTACCTCCAGGCAAACTCTGTGATATCAGGTAGGCAGGAGCTGTGCTTGGCAGTGGTGGGTCAGGACAGCTTTGCTGCCAGGAAGCCCTGGGTATGGCTGGTGCAGGGAGGTGCTGCTCAGCATCCTGCACCCTCATCCATCCTCATCCCAAATGCAGAGGGTGCACACAGGGTGCTCTCAGCCCTGCCCTTCACCCCTCAATGATTCCTGCTGATGTCCAGGGTGCATGAGGACAGGGAAGCAAAGCAAGGTGCCTGGCTGCTTATTTGTGTCTCCTGTGAAAGTTGTGTTTAAAGGGATTATTTTATAGTCTGCTGTATATATTCTCCTGCAGTTACTGACCTTGCCCTTGCCTTTGCCTTTGCATTTATGAAAAGAGGGCAGTACATGTTTTAGGACATTGTATGCTGTCCTGGACGCTTGGAGTACAACTGGGCATCCCTTGTGCTGAGATGGATCAGGCTTTCATGTGTCCTTTGATTGCTCATCTGACTTTTTTAACAGCTGCATAGGGCAACGATGGCTCCTGAGTCTCTCCTCACAGATATCTCATTAGCAAAAGTTCCAATACAGAAGCAAAACCAAATCTCCAATGACTTGAGATTTTTTGGACTTTCCAGTGGTGGTCTTCCTTCATTTACTGAAAAAGTATTATAATAATCTTTCCAGCACTGTATATATTATGTATAGAAGACATCATTACTAAAAGTACTGTAGGTGAATTGTTCTGTCAAATTTATATCCTAAGAACATTTTTAGCTGTTTTCTACATCATAAGAATGGAGGTAACATGCTGAACCTGTATATAAACCTTTTGTACATTAAAAAGTAATTTTTTTTCATAATTGATTGTGTCTGTTGTTATTTCTTTTTATTGGCAAATGGTGGTTGGTCTTGGTCTGTTGTTACCACACCAGCACTGTCAGTTGGACTCCGGTGGTGCTTAGGAACAGCAGGTGAAGAACTGGTAGGGCATGTGTGTGATACAGCACAGATGTGGAATGGTCTTGCCTTGAAGAGCTTCCACTTAACAATGAGATGGAGGGGGCAGAAAGAGAGGCAGCAAGGTCAGTGTGTGCTGCAAGCACAGTCCTGCTGTCCAGGTGTCTTTCACTGCCTCTGGGCAGAGGTGATTTGAAGGACAATGGCAGTGCAGCAGGGATCGTACAGGACAGGGGCTCAGAGCAAGGGCTGGACAAATTTGTCAACCAGAAGATTTATGGTAAAAATGGCTTGTTGACTGACTTGGTCATTGTCCAAAAGGAGACAGAAATAGGACAGATTAGCAGAGCTGTGATGGACCATGACAGTAGCAAATTGAATATTGGGTTTGGAGAAAGGAGAAATTAATATGTGCATTATGTATGTGATGGGAAGCAATTATTGGATGAGCAACTGATAGATACATCAGTTGTGATCTAGTTAGAGTCTCATCCAGCTCCTTGATGAGAAAGATTTAATTTGGCTGCAGCAAGAGTTAGCTCAGCTACTCAGACTGATTTTCAACTTGTTTTTGTAGAGGTGGGTTGGTGTGCACAGGGCTAGAGCCTTAAGGGAGGGTGAGGAGGCTGTTCACAGGTGATCCTCATGGGCACAGCAATGAGTTTGGAATGAAAGCTGCTGAGCAAAGCAGCTGGCCAGTGAATCAGTGAATTACACTTGGTGCAGATGAACCAGCAGTTTCATGCAGAAGCAACTGAAGGAGATGTGCTCCTTTTCCTCTCTGAGGGATCCCTCCTGAGCTGATTGGCAGAATCAGGTACGTAGAATCAGGTACATATGGGACAAACCCTCACCCTGTTTTCAGGATTCCTGTATGTGGGATGAACCCTCCGGGTTCCTTCAAAGTCCATGGCAAGAGATTGGCACATCCCTCTTGTAAAATTAATCTTTCCTGTTTTAGACAGATGGAATGGGGTAGACCTTTCCTCTGAAAGACATGTGTCACTGTCCTCATTGATTACAGAGACACCCCAAGTAGCCAGCTTAGATGCCTTCTCCAGTGGGGTGAGATACTCTTGTGGATATCTTACACCAATCTGGTCACCCTCAGCATGATCTGAGGTTGAGTCAGTGAAAGTGTTAATGATCCTGTTAGCCTGTAAATCCATTGGATAAATATCACACCCCACTGTACTGTCCAGGAACTACAGAAATCACAATAAAAATGCAGTAATTTTATTAAAAGGATATTGATCAGATCTTTTCTATTGACAAAAGGCTTTGGAGACTCAGATCAGCTCCTACTGCTTTTCTACTTCAAACACTTAAAGTAGGTTTCTAATCTAGATCAAATGATGCTTTTAGCTGGTGTTTCTCTTCAGAGTTCAATCAAGGCACACCTCTGCCAGTGTGAGAACATATTTATTACTTAAACTGGGCTAAGATTTCCTATGAGCCCACCTGAGGTCATGTACCAGCATGTGCATTTTTACTGCTTTACCATCCTGGAATAAACAAGAAACAAAAAGCTTACTGCTCCAATTGTAAGCAGGTAATAACCCTTCTGTTGTTTATAAGCCAGAGCTCGGAGTTTACACTGCTGTGGCAGCTGCATAATATTCAATTAACCTTCTTTTTAATCAATCATATCCCTTATGAAAACAAACCATCCTAACAGGTCTGATTCTGACCTTCTTTGGTGAGTGTTAACCTCACTCCACTCCCAAAACCAGGGGGAGCATAGGGAAGAGTAAGATCCCACTCTGGGTAAAACCATCACAGCTCTTTAATATTGCACTAATATCTCAGGTTTTCCTGGAGGGGAGAAAAAAGCCCATAAAAGCTACTGTTGCTGGATCTGATTGCACTTACTGAGTACAGAGTCATTCCAACAGCTCTTTATTGCAGTGGTCTCTGTAGGGATGACATAGGGGCTCTTGTTCTTTACGAGCTGTTGGATCTACTTGGAAGCGCGTACGTGTGGTAAACAAATGGTGTGTTTTATATTATTGGAAGGACAATTTATGACCAACCAAGGCCTCTTGCAGACAGCCATTTAGCTTGTAAGTAAAATGACCTAACACTTAAGAAATTTAGAAGCTACAAAACAACCCGTGTTGTGCCCAGTACACTTATTTCTCTTTGATTTATGCTTCATGTAAAACTTGAAATGGCCATATTAAATATGTTTGCTGTTAAAAAAAAAAAAAAAAAAAACAATGCCATGTTTTCACATATGGTGAGGTGAGGGTTTGTGATTACTGTAGCTTCCTCCAACTGCACCAGCACTCCTGATTCCTGACATGGGTCCCTTTGCCTCCCTTATTTCCATTTTCCCCACACTGACCTGTCAGGCAGATACGTGGGGGCACAATGGCATGCCTGCTGTCACCTTTGGAAGAGCTGCTGCACACAAATACAGTGCACTTGCTGGAAACATCTCTCTAAGTGTTGATGGCTTACCAAAAAGCAAACTCTGTGGCTGATACCTTTGCCTGTCAGAGGCTGTTTTACCATCCCACCTTTACCATCATGTGTAGGGTGGTATCAGCAGGCAGCAAAAGGCGTAGCAACACGCCACAAAAGACAGCTTCTGCACCAAAAAACAGGGAATGGGGCTGCATAAATCTGTGATCTACATACCTCTGTCCAGCCTTTTACTAAGTACAGCCCCTGATAGTCTTCATAGAAAAAGGATGTTTAAGGAAGCATTTTGAAGCAGAGGCTTGGTCTGATGCTCTGAATGTCTTCTAAAGGACTGTCCATTCGCTGTACAGAAAGAGTACAGATGAAGACAACCTTCACAAATGTCCCCTCTCTCCCCTGTCACTATCCCTTTTCTGTTCCTCTTTGGGAAGGACCCCGGAGTGCTCTGCCCATACAAACATCTCTGCCAGGCTTTGACAGACGGACCTTTTTTGACTCAGGACTACAAGGAACAGCTTTCCTGACACCTGCAGAGTGAATCATGCAAAAGAAGAGCACACATTTCGCAGCTGGATGTTGGCCAAAGCACCAAGATTTGTGTTCCAGTGTGGTGGTAGCAGTTAAAATAGATCAAATGAAATGAGGAGAGCAGCAGGGAAGGAAGCAAAATTCTGGACAAAGCAGGGCTAATTTTCTTCATGGCTTTGTGTCTCCCAGTGTGTCTTCCACTTGGAAAATTCCATGGGCCACAAGGTGTAACTGGCCATGACAAAAACAAAACAAAGTGATGCTTATGAGGGTGTAAGAGAGATCTATTTTTGAAGAATTTAGGTATGTAGAGCTTCACATAAAGGACTTCTGGAATAAGAGCACCATTTTTAGCTCTGTTACCTCTTTTGCTGACTACTACAGTTGACCAGTCATGCCAGCAGCCATGCCCTGGAAAGGTGCTGTGACCAGAGAGCTTCAGCCACCTGCTCCGATGGAAATGACCGTGGCAGTGACAGAGGTCGAGGAACGCAGCTGGGACAGATTTGCAGCAAGCTTGGAAAGGCTCTCCAGCCCCAGGCCTGGAGTCTGTAGGTGGGCTGCCCCACCCTTTGGCAGCACCAGCATCCTGCCCTTGGCTGTAGAGCTCAGAGCAAAGGCACTCCCAGGCTCTGCAGCTCAGCCAAGCTGCAAGAAACAAACGTGCTTCTCCCTTTCTGCCACTGTTACTGCATAGCACAAACTTGGTAATCTCCAGGTGGCTTCACTGGGCCCCTTTCCCAATTGGCAAAGCAGCTCTCTGAGAAGGTACCTGCCTGCTGCACTTACCCGTGTGATTGGCATCTGAGCAAAGTGTCTCCACTGACTCAAAACTGATGTATTCTCCTTTTTTTGCCTTTTTTTTTGCCTTTTTTTTTTTTTTGAGCAAAATGTCTTGATGCGAATCATTTAACCTCTGTGTCACTCATCAATAATGACGATAAGTGAAATTCGATGAAATGCACAGAGGATTAAACATCACTCCAGGCACACTGAAAGAGGGCGGCGTAACCTTATCTGGGAGATCTTAAGGAGGGGTGGGAAAATGGGTTTTGCTCTGCAGTCCAAAAGGCTGAACACCCTGTAGCACCAGCACCAGCTGCAGAGAGTGCTCCATGTGGTGATGGTAATCGCTTCCTGCAGGCCAGTGAATTTCCCTTGGTAGCAGCCATCCAAGAACCAAACAGGTCTCACCTTGCTTGAGGAGCTCTCAGGAAATGATCGCTTGTCTTAGCAATGTCAGGAGATTTGTCAGAGAATGTGAAAAATGTTTTCAGGGAATAGAAACTGGGGCTGAGCCAGGTGAAGGTTTCTATTTAATTGGAAAAAATAAAATAGATCCCAGCATTTCCATCATTAACTGGAAATAAGTGGGAGCATTTTGAACAAATCAGCAGTGGTCTATGTGTTGAAAGCACCAATGACACCAATGTGTTTGAGAACCTTTTCTTAGAGACAAGAGACAGCTTTGTGGTCATTGAACACTTCCAAAAAAAGGTCTGTATTTGCCCAAATTATGAGGGAAATTTAAAACCTGAACCCATTAAAATGCTTTCCCAAAATTTAACATCTACTAATAATACATCAACAACTTTATCCTAAAAACCCTCCAAATCTAAACCTTGAATTTACAAGAGCATTGGGCTGAGACATGACTTCTCAAGTAGACTTGTAAAAAAAGTGACATCAAAAAGATTTTCAACTAAACTATTATCTGCACATTCCTTCAATAATATTTTAACTGTCATTTATGTTTTTTTAAAAAAGGAAGATTTATTATGCAGAGACATGGGCTGGTTTCAACACAGGTGAATCAGTACCAGAAAAAGTTAAGTCTCTGAGGAGCTCACATGGAGTTGTTTTCCACTCCTGATCTTTCTACAGAGTTGTTTCACTTGCAGGAATTTGGGATTGAGCAGATCTCACAAAAGAAAAAGGTGTAAAATAAAGTAAGGGGCTGGGGGCCTTTTAGATTAGCATCATCCCTCCTTTTAACAGGAAAAACCACATTCTCAGTGGTGTTCAAAATTATTCCAGATAACACCCAAAATACTGTCATGTGTTAAAATTAGATTAGCTGAGGTAAAATGTCTTTCCCAGCCCTTATTTAAGGCTGACAAAGCCCTTCAGGCAAAGCACTGGCCCACAGATGTTCCAACAGATTCAGCAGAGCTTAGAAATAGCTTTTTTGTGAGCACAAATGGTGAATAAAAAGGATATTTTCTCCCCTCAGAATAAAATCCAATGATAGAGAGGACAAGGTTTATTATTTTAAGATATTTCCAACACCTTTAGTACTACTGAAAAAAGAAAAGACTTTTTTTGAATAAAAATAGCAGGAGAACCATCAGGGGATTACAATTGTAAATTAGGTCTTGTGTACATGCTTCAGTGTTCTCTATTGCAGTAAATGAAAACTACTCAAATTAGGGAAAAAATCCTCTAATGACCTGGTTGGTTTTGGTTGTTTGTTTTTTCTTAAGACAACAAATTTTGAGCCTACCATTTCTCACAGTTAAAGCACAGAGCAACAGCACTCATGGACAAAAGAAGTTCAACCTCTGTCTCACAGAGCAACCTGCTGCTTCCTTTATGAGTGGGCTGATTTTTTGAGTTTTCTTACCATAACTTGGAGTTCTTGTTTTGGGGTTGGGTGTTTGGGGTTTTTTATTTATAAACTTGCATATATTACTTTTCTCTTGGGGAAACTCCCCGTTTAGAAGGAAAATAGCCTTTGTCCAAGCTGGCAATCAGCAATGGGAAAAGAACAAGCCAGCTTAGTTTAGGTCCAGGGCCCAAACAATGCCAGTCACAGGTGTGTGCCTTCAATGGAGAAGTCAGAGCTTTCCTTCCGTCTCTCCAACTGCAGAAATCCAGCTCAGAACACAAAATTCCTGTGAAGAATATGGCACCTGTTGAGAAAAGTCTTTTCTTTTTCACTGGAAGTTGTAATGAGGGACATGACCATGAGCATTAGAGGATCACAGAATCATTTAGGTTGGAAAAGACCTCAAAGATCATAAAGTCCAACCATAAAACTAACATGGCCAAATCCACCACCTAGCCATGTCCTGAAGCACCACACCTACACTTTTTTTGAACACTTCCAGGGATGGTGATTCCACCACTCCCCTGGGAATCTTATTCCAATGCTTCACAACCCTTTCAGTGAAGAAATTTTTCCTAATATCCCATCTAAACCTCACATGAAATGTAGCAGAAATCAGACAAAGAAGCAGGAGCAGGTCTGAGCTTAGTGACAGAAATGCCAAGCTGCATCACTGAAGGAGCACTAAGATGTACAGGTGTGACACCAGCCACCTGCAGCCTTCACAGTGGGCTCAAGGAGACACTCAAAGGACAGCTCAGCATGTGCTCCATGTGTCAGGAAGCAAGTCAGGGTATAGCCCAGTTATATGGGACATTTAAAAGACCACTGGAATGCATTGGAAGCACAATGACTTTGGGTAGGTTTTTTGGCAGCCACAGGAGATTATTTTTTTGTTTTGCAATGTACTGGATGAGACAATGTGGGTACTGTCAAGGCTTCATCTCATTTAAAAGTTTATTTTAATGAAGTCACAATAAGGCCTCCAGCTGGAAAGGTTATTTATTAACCTCTTATTTACAAATTGAGCCCTGATTTGAAAATTAAGGCATTGTAATTTAATATTAACCCACATGTCAGAAAATAATGAGACAAACTACAGGGAAAATTGCATTCCATATTGCAAAAGACCCATTTTATTTATAATGACCAGGATTACAAGTCATGCCAACATTGATGGATCATACTTTAAAAATCTTGATAGCTCATTCATTTCTATAATTATATTTATTACAAATTAAATAAGTTGCGGACACCCTTGATATACAAAGAGACAAAATTAATTTGTGAATCAGTATTAATCTGTCATCAAACTAAATGAACTCCCTTTCTGGCAGTCTACTGAATATAATGTACTGTACCAGACTTTACTCAGGACATGAAAGCAGTGAACTGCAAGTCCAAGCTGTTGAAGGAGCACCTCTTCAACTGGATGTATCTGATTTCTCAGTATGGCTTTTAAATCAAGAGATTAGACCACTTAGAAATAGAAAACTTGCCTGACCAACTTCTGGAAAGCAAAACAAAGTCTGACATTTCCAGTCACATCTGTTCTTTGCCGCTGCTCAGGTCAGTAGTAAGATGCAATGTGCAGCTCTTCAGCACTTCTCCTGAGAGCCCTGTACCCACCTCACACTGGAAGCTGAAAGGCTGGTACATTCCTGCCTCCTTTCCTGACCATGCAGGTACTGAGGCCATGGGGCAAACCCCTGCACTGGGGCAGCAGTGAGATATTTGAGCAGGACATCAGCCTGAGCACCCCGGGAGATGCTCGCTCCCCTCAGCCGAGGGAGAAGGGGAATGCTCAGATGCTCCTGGATGAGATTACAGACCTTAATGCTCAACAACTGCCACTGTGGTTAGCCAAAACCTGTGCCCATCTGCTCAGGGGTTGTGTGACTGGAGACAAGGAGTTCTGCCAGCTTCAGGAGAACTCAGGCTCTCCTCCAAAGTATAAATTTGGAGAGGGGAAAGGGAAAAAAAAAGGACAAAGACCCAATGCTGCAGGTTAGAGCACATAGTCCCAGTGGACACAAGCAAATATGGGTTGTGGCTGCAGGTCCCCTTGCCTACACCATTCCTATCCCAGCATCATCCAGACTCAGTGCTGACAAACTAATGCTTGGGCTGTTCCTCTTCTAAATAGGACATGACTCATCCTAAGGCAGTGGAAGCGTTGCTTGTCTGTGGAGGAGGAAATCATCCCTGTGTTTACAGACTTATTATTTTTAAATTTCCACTGTATTATCTCACCCCCCTTCCTCTTGAGTTAATCATCATCAACACCCCTTGAGTTCATCATCTCAAAGGCAAATTTTCAACTCTAGTGGGTTGGACCCTATCTAAAACTGGACAAAACAACTGAACTCCCCTGCCATAATATGCTGATCTCTCCATGTCATTTAGCAGCTAGGATCAACTAATAAAGTGCAAGATGTAGAAATGTCATTCAGAGTTACCTACCCGTAACTAAATAACTTTGTAATGAATGAAAAGCCATTTTGAGCTGCTGCCTTAAAGACTAACTCCATCTCCATAAAGAAAGAAATATGACTCAAGCAGAGAGAGCCTGCATGTGGCATTAACAAACCCTCTTTGTGTTTCTGTAGGAAAGACTGACACCAAGTGAGTTGAGTGCTTGCGTCATCTTCACTTTATTTTCCTTTAAAACTGATGACTCCACCTCAGAATATTCCTGCAACTTTACGTCTGTTTCCAGGGAGAAGGTGGGCCCCTTCACTACGAAATAGAGAGCTCCATAGGTGTTTCTGAGCTCAAAAAAATTTCTTAAGTTACCTTCAGCTAGAGAACAAGAACAGTACCTGTTTTAGTAATATAACAGTAATTAATTCTGTCTGTTCATAGAGGAAAAACACAGTGTTGCCAGAAGAAATTATTTATATATCTTTACATGACAGTGTTTTTCCATTCACCTTTTTTTTGGAGCATTTCCTTCAAAAGACATTAAGCCCATACATTACTATTTAAAGAGCTTAATTCAACCCAGGCAATAATGACCCATAAATATTCATGATTTTGTTTAACATTAAAATAACATCTGTTTCAAAACATCTGCAATCTGTTTTCAATGCTTCGGTAACATTTAAATTAACTGTAACTAATACAATAAACCACTATTAGGGATAATGATAATGAAGGATGCCCTATTAAGAGACATGAACAACACGGAACTGAATGAAAAGCAAAACAGGGGGTGGAGGGAATGAACCCGATGGTCAGATACCAAAGCTCCTTGGAACTTAAATCCACCATTATGGGAGAGTTTCCTGTGTGCAGGGCTATTGTTTAACCATCTCAGCTGCTGTATCTCTGCTCTGCTTGGTCTTGTTCAAATTTCCACTGCTAGAGCAGTAATTTATAAATTATGGAGGCAGTGTGACTGCTTTTAGTGCCGGGATGGAAGGGAGACTCACTCTCTCCAGCTGAGGGGGCCCAAAAAGTGTTTCTGAGCTAGGAAAGCAGCTCACAGTGTGCCCAGGGCTCTCCCAGCCAGATGTGCATAACAAGCCTGTTAACCTCCCACCCGGCAGTGCCACATCCCCAGCGAGTGCCGATGGCCGGTGACAGCGCTCACGTCTGTGCCGTGCTCCAGGCCATGGGGTCAACCAAAATTATTAACTGCCCCCCAAAAGGGGCTGTTGTTTTCTGCTCTGATTTCTCCCTGTGGCCAAGACAGATGACATCACTGCACATCTGTATATGGTGTCAAGGGTGCAGGTAACGGCGCAGGGAAGGAAGGTTCTCATCCTCTGCTGGCGGGCTGACACTTGGCACTCACCTCCATGAGACCCACGTGGACCTTGCGCCCACAGCCCCTGGCTGGGAAGTTTTGCTTTCATGGAACGCCTCGGTGGGTCACGAGTCATAAATTAAAAATTATATCTAAGGGGTTTTGTGGCTTGTTTCGTTTTTTAAGCAAGCTCTTCTTCTTTACTTCTCCCACCCCCTGACAAAAATCCAGGAGGCTTTTCTAATCTCCTAGACATAATGCAAAAGCCAAAGGAATATAGCAGCTGGTTTTGCTCTTATCTGATGATTTTTTTAGAAATACATTCTATGCTAAAACACATTTTTTCAGTCAAAACAAAGCCAGGACTTGCCACACATCTGTACAGCCTTGATGTAATAAAAGCAGCTGTTTACATTGTCAGAATGATATCTTTTTACACCAAAATGCCCAGGCAATCTAAAGAGACCATTGCATAGGTACAAACAGCTCCAGGAATAGCCCTGGAGGCTGTTCATCCTCGCTGGCCCGAGCACTGCACCCCTGGCACACACCCTGCATCCTGGCTGTGCTCCCAGCCCCTGGCACCAGCTGGACCAGGTCCTGGCTGGCCACCACGGAGCCGTGCCTCTGTGCCTTTCCAGCAGTGGCAGTAGCCTGTGGAAAGCAGAGCATAAATCCAAACCATTTAAAGTGTGATTAAGACTTCCCCTGATTACTGCTGTGCATGATATTGAATGCTTCGGCTGTTGGTGATTTACTGAAGTAATATATAATATGCTGCATTCAGTTAACAGTCCCCATCAAGCACAATCTAGCTGAATAAAAAAAAAAAAAAAAAGAGAGAGAGAGAGAGTGTGTGCTGTAAGAGGAAATCTCCCTGGATTTAAAGGAAATTGAAATATGTGCATGGTAATCTGTGTCCAAAGCTTTTAGCACTTTAAAAAGTGCCAGTTGCTAATGCCACTGGCTAAAATCAGCATTTCTTCAATCGCTAATGGTCCCAGTGCCATCCTCACCCACTCCTTCTCTCTACCACCATCAACTGGCTCCTTCACATGCACTACTTCTGCTTTTTGGTTTTTTTCAGTTTATTCCAGAGTGAAGTTTCAGATTTCAGGCTCTTTAGCAGAGGGAAAGCTGTGCCACAGTGCTTCTTGTATCAACACCAGTACCAAATCAGAGATAACGAGGTAAAACTGGATGTACCTGTAGTCTAAAAGGAAATAAACTGGGACTGTCATTAAAAGGGAAAAAAAAAGGAAAAAAATAGCAGTATAAGCATTCAGTATAGTTACAGTGCTTTAAATACATCAGCTTTAATAGCAGAAGTAGCTATTAGTTATGCAGGGAAGAGGTTTATTTATTTTCATATATGGTACTTAATGTATTACTGCTCCTTTAGGATCTAATTCAATGAGATTCCTCCACAGTGGGCTAATTTTAAGGTGTCATCTTCAATTAACACTGATCTCAAACATAAGCCTTCCAAAATAAGGTGGCTGGCTTAGAAATTATAAGATTATAAATAGATGGTTTTATTTAACATTTTCTTTTGAGGATCCACGCTTCCAAGTTGTTGTGCACTTTGCTTTTCCCCCCACATGAAGGCACATACTTTGGCAATTTCTTTTTAAAACCAGCAAGAATGAAAGCAGATACTCTCACAAAAGCACCCTTACTCCACAGACTGGGGCTTTCACAAAACCCAGACCTAATGCCCAGAAATCACAGGCTTTTCAGTGCACTACTCAAAATTCAGCAAAACAAAAGTGGCACCTGAAAATACACATGGGGTTGGGTTTGATTTCCCTTCTTCAGTTTCTAAAACTGATTGAATAGGCCCAGTACCAACCCTGATACTGATGATAAGGACTTTGCTTCAGCTCTGACATTCTTGACAAAAGTTGCAGAGTTGTTTTTGTGCACTGCAGCAGAGAGCTGATTTACAGTCAGTGTGTGATGGACACTGGTGCCCATGTGCATTTCCCTCTCAGAGAATGAATGGTTCAGGTGACAAGGGAACACTCTTGGCGTTGCCCTAGCTTAACGGGCAAAGAGTGAGACTTCAGCTCATGTCTTTAGCTGTTCCTCATTCTGGATGCCAGAGAGACATCTTCCATGGTGACTGCCAGGAGACACAGTCACTGGAACAGGGTTCCTTCCCTCTTGCTAGCTGAGTACTCAAACACACGGAGTTTGGCTGTTGAGCTCTAACATCCCTAAAGTACACACTGACAAACAGTGCTTTTTTTTCCTGCAGTTAATGTGGGTGCATTTTGATGGGAGCAGCAAAAGTGTAGCCCTGACCTGAGGGCAGGCACATGCCAACTGTTGAGTTCTTGTTTCAAGGCCCCAGAGCCCTAGAGCTTCTCTGGAAAATATCTGCAAGAATATTTTAGCCTGGGCATCATATTTTCCCTTAATCTCACTCTAACAAATGTCATCATCATTTTAGCTTGAAACTTTCCAAATTTAACTCAGCCCAAGGCATGGACTGTTGAAAGCCTGGTAAAGTTGTAGACTCCTGGGTCTTCAAAGGGGAAGACTCAAAGCAGCCTTGCAGAGATGTGGAGATCCCAGCTCTGCTGGTGAGCTGAAACATCATGTGCCCCCTGAAATGCAGAGAAGTATCACCAGCCCAGAGCCTGGATACTGCAAACCCCAAAAATGCAGGAGCAAAAATATTGCTATTTCTCAGCCCAATAAAGCAAAAAATGCATATACAATAAATTGCCTTTTTTTTGTTGTTTTTTTTCACAGTTTGATTATCCGTCATGATAAGATATTACTTAAAGCAGTGGTGACACTGTCTAATCACTCTTGTGAAATATAGACTTCTCTCTCCACTTCAGACAGAGCTGACATTAATACACATTTATGCAAAGCAGAGCTGGAGCTGTCAGGGGCTAATCTTTACAAGTATGATAAATGATGTTTATTTTCAGTGATGGAACGAAACACCCGGGCTGACAATAATTGTAATAAAAAGGACAGATCAACTTCTATAAAGTGATTGAATTACCAGTCTATTGCATTAATGCCTGATCTTGGCTCTGTCATAAACCTGCTTTAGGTTACCAACGACTGCACATTAGGAAACATCCACCTTCAAATCGACACCCTGCCCTTGACCTGTGGCAATGCCAGAGAGTCACAGCTGGATGCAGTGTTTGGCCATCCTTACTCAACATTTGTTTACAGTAAAGTAATCTTTCTTCCTCTTAGGCCAAAAAAGCAGCAACCTGTATCTCTTAAGCCTTGCAAAGGAGTTTCAAAACCTCAGCAGCTGCACACGCCTCCTCCACACACACACACGCTGCCTGACTGCCCACATGCAGGGATGCCAGGACAGAATTTAGTGCCTGCAGGTCAGTTCACCAGCATCCACAGGGACCAACATATTGACTGTGGACCACCAGGGTCCCCTAGAAGCAAAGAAATGGAAAGAGGTCAACTTTCCCCACCTTCCTGGGCAAATGGATGCTACCACTGGATTTCCTGTGATTGCCCTGGCTGTGACATGAAAGAAAAATAAAAGGAACTTGAAGTATCATCATCCATGGGATGACCAAAACATCTCATGAATAACTGGGTCGATTAATTGCTTTCTAATTAACTCCATCATAGGAAGTAAAAACAGTTTCAGTTTACAGAAAGGGACAGATGCTGTAGGAAAAAGAAGGAAAGAGACAAATAGAATTAAAAACATAAAGTTATATCCGTGTATGTTTATGAAAAAATTCATGCATCTACTGCCCTGGATTTCCCCCCCAGCTAGGATTTCTGACATAAGACTAAAAACTGAATAGGAAAGGTGAAACTTGCGTTTATCAACAATCCCTTTCAAAACAACATTCTGGAAACACTTCTTTTCAGGTCAACTGAAGTATTTGTTTGCATTTTTTTATTATTTCTGATCTTTTCCATTCCATTATGTTTATATTTAGTGCATATTTCATATTTTGAGTATTCCATGTTTCTATTGCAGTCCAGATTTTTATAGTATTATTCTGTTTCATAATTCATTTTGCATTATTTCATGTAAGAATTTGTACTCTGGTACACATTAATGCACAGTGGTGCCAAAGAGAAGGCATTTGAGACAGAAAACTTGAAATGTGCCATTCTGACAGCTGACTGCTGACTGCTCTGAATTTATTGAAATGAGTTATTCTGATTTTTTTCCCCCTAAACTTAAGTTTGTCCAAACTGACACACTCCCATGGGGATGGCTCAGTTGTAGGAGAGCAGCATTTTCTGACAGCAGACACTAAGCAGGAAACTTCCAACCTTTCTCAGCTGCGTGTACTTGTCAGGGTATGAGCGTGTGTGCTGTGACCCAGGGCAGGACCCCACTGGGACTGGGAGCTGAAGACCACAGCTGGGCAGCCAGAGCACGGATCACAGCCCAGGTGATGGTTTCCAACAGCCCTGGCTCCTGCCCAGCTGATGCTGGAAGGGTGATGATACTCCTGAAGGTCCTAACAAGGAGGGTAATGTTTTTGAAACAATATTTTCAAAAAAGTAAATAGAACTGATTTAGAGAGTTTGCTAACTTTTTTGAAGAGCATCTCCTGCATGAATTTTTCCATGAAATAAACTTAATTTTGGCTGGATCTGTTCCTAGCATTGCTGTCACAAGGTTTCAGCTTCTGCAGACATACCTGCAGTCAGGAATGTGATGGTCCAACGTGCATTGTGGCTTCTGTGTGCAGACCTGGGAACATCTGGGAAGCCAACTGATGTGGCATGTTCCTGGGAGGATCCTTCAGCCATGGGGAGAGAGGGGAAGGTGGAGAGCTGGACTTGCTTACTCAGCTGGTGCACGCAGGGGGCTCGAGGCTGGAGACGATGCTGATCACTGGATTGGGGACAACACATACATGAGTGCAAATATTCCCTGTCCTGCACTGCAAAGGGCAGTGAAAGCTGATACCTCAGGTGCCTTTTTCTCCTCCCATTTCCCACTCTGAACACTGAGATTTTCTAAATACTCGACTGTTTTAATTAATAAAAGGGTGTTATGTGCATTGGATGTGCATCTCATAAAGAGGGCAGAAACCTCTAAATTACATCATACCTCAATTTTACATGTCACATAACACTATATATTCTACAGGGTGAGCTACTGTCAGAGTGAAAGTCAACCTCATTGGCAGCTAAAGATTTTTTCTTCCCCAGACAGCAGTGAGAAAAGATTCAACACAAAGTCCTGACCATTCAGCACTGCCTGTGTCTACACTTTGATGTCAGAAATGCTTGAGGGCTGAGTCAGAACAGCTTTAGCTGTTTCTGTCATGTCCCACACATCAAAAAGATATGTAGGGGTTTGTTGCCCCATCATCCAATAATGTCAGCAAGACACTGGCACCTCAAAGTATTGCTGACCCCAAATGTGCTGGAACTCATGAGCCAGCTATGCAAAGTGCACATTTTAGCTAAAAGAAAGAAAAAAAGCATTTATTTTTAAAGTCGAGTGTTTGAGATTTTCCTGTATCTGGCCTTAGCTCAATGCACTGCAGAGAGCAGAGAAAGCCCTTGACAGACAAGGGGGCAGGAGCAGCCAGGCTACTGCTCCCACAGCTTTGCCCAAAACAGCCTGACCCACTCACATTCCGAAAGTTACTGGTCCAAACAGGCCTGGGTGAGTTTTGCCTGGGAGAAGGAGGAAGGTCTTGCATAAGCTGCTCCCCCAGCAGTGATGCAACAACCCTGGAAAAGAGAATCACAGAACATGCTGAGTTAGAAGGGATACAACAGGATCATTGAGTCCAACTCCTGGCCCTGCACAAGACATCCCAAGAACTCCACCACGTGCCTGAGAGCATTGTCCAAGCACTCATTGAACTCTGACAGGCTTGGTGCTGAGGCATCTTCTGTGGGGAGCCTGTTCCACTACCTAAACACCCTCTGGGTGAAGAACTTTTTCTTAATATCCAACCTAAACCTCCCCTGACTCACCTTCCTGCCATTCCCTTGAGTCTTGTGCTTGATCAGGAGATGACAAAATACAGCAAGCTCCTTCACTGGCACAGACCACAAGAAGGGCATTTCACTGCAGCACAGAGCACCCGTGCAAGGCTGGGAGAGAGCAGGGCCAGGGCATCAGGGTGTGGGTGCACTTGCTCACAGGCATTGCAGAGTGAAGGGGACGTGTGGGGCTTTTCCTGGGACTGCCAGAGCAGGAAAAGAGGCTTTGACACTCCAGAGGGTCAAAAAGCAGTGCCATCATAAAAACTGTGCAAACAGCAGGAACCTTTCTTTAATAAGTCTCCAGACAGATAAATCACAGCTTAAGGAGAGATTGCAGTGCTATTTATTAGTCATTTGTGCATGATTTGCTCACTCCATTGGTAGTGGAATTTCTTTTTTGGGTATTTAATTTTCATCAGAAATGATTTGTGTGCTGCACAGCAGTTCATACCGACACCACTGCCCTGCACAGGCACCTGAAACCAGCCACCTACAGCCTGCTCCAACCTCCAAGAAAAGTGCTGACAGTGCCCTCCTAAAGGAGATGGCCCAGTGGTTAAATTCATCAGCTTTCACATGTACCTGTCTTATTTTTCAGAGCTCTCAGGCTCCCTTGCGTGGCTGAGCAATATCCACCAGGTAGCACACACTCCTTTGAGCTGGGTTCCCTATTTCCAGCTATTTCCACGTCCCAGTTTCACACTGGAAAACAACATGTTGGGTGGTAATGGGTGACAAGGCACAGTATGAGAGAGTTAAAAGGCTGGTGTAAGGAAGACAGAAATAATTAAACAGAAACAAATTACTTTCTAGAAGACTGAGTTAAATGTCACCACAATTTGTACCTGCTGTTAATCCAAGGGGTTAAGCCAAAGCTGAATTTTCTCCCTGTATGGAAGGAACATACAGCAGTAAAACAGTGACAGGACTGAAGTGACAGTACAGAAGCTCTAGAGCAGTTTTTGTTGTACAGGACAGATCTTGCTATTTGATGGTTCTCCAGAGCAAATATTCCCAGGTTTTGGAGAAGTAATTAGCTGTCTCTCAGAGATACTCATTGTGGGACCTGATGGTTGGTTTGACTGCATATATTGTTGGGCAATTTTTACATTCCCATTAGCAAGAGGTAGCAAAGCAAGATCTTGCATGGTTACCAGAAGTTTTCAAGCTCCCCAGGACTAGAAACAGCAAAGCAACAGACTACAACAGCGACAGCAAAGACTACTTGGGATAAAAATTATCCCTAAATAGAGATATAAATAAAGGCTAAAAATTATCTCTATTTCTTGTTTTTCTGATAGTTCAAGACACATTCACTCCTTCCCTCAAAGCCCAATTTCTCAGAAGCAGCTGTTAACCAAAAGGTTTGGACTTTGGAAGCCATTAATTGAGAAGCATGAGAAACCCCAGAGTAAGGCTCTGCCCTCATGTAAAATCCACTTTTAACCTTATTCAGACACACAGAGAAATTCAGTCCCCAGTCTACTCCCTGCCCAAGTCCTTGAACTTGCAAGAAAGGCTAGCAGATGTTCATTAGTGAATTGGTAACTAGAGAATTGGAGGCACTGTCAATTCTGTGTGTGATGAATAAATGCTGGAAAGTTTCTTCTAGAGAATAGTACTGGTTTGGGGCCAATTGGATGCACTTAGAAAAAGGGTGTGAGGGGCAGGGGAGTTACGACCAGCAGTTCCAATTTGTTGCTCTTGTTATTCGTTTTAATTATAAGTGTTAGCTGCCAAACACCTGAGGGTATCTACCCTCTACCTAAACTTTAGAAACAGCAAATACTTGGGTGAGATTAATGATCTTTTTGAGGTTTAATAAAGATTTGGCTGCTCATGGATATGTGTATAATGTTCTCCTTCTCCCTGGCACCACAAGAGCCTGGACGTCACAGTGACCTCACAGACCAAGAGCCAAGGAGAGCAAAGCTCACATGGGAGCACTGCAAGCACCAATGTCACACAAGGTCATAAAATGATTTCCAAACCTGTCTTCAGGCTTGCATTTACCTGGCAAGTCCAGGATATTTTCCTTCCTTACAAATACCCCTCCAGAGCCTGAGCTTACCTCCAAAATCCAGCAAATATCTCCCACCCCTGGGTGGCTGTCACTCACACTAAGCAGTCCCTTTTAAAAGGAAAGAGTTACTTTCCTCAGCATTGAACTATGCTGCATGTTTCCCAGGCTGGGCTGAGACTGAAAACAAGGCAACACTGCAAAGAAAACTTCTGAACTGTGCAAGAAAACAAAGGCTTGGTAGTGGAGAAACTGCTTCACTTTGAAAAACTCAAATACTTAAACACTTCTTGGTAAAGTAATTCAAAAATGCAACACTGGCCCAAGAGGAGAAAAGCCAGTGCTTCTCCCCAGGCAGCTTTGTGAGCCAGAGCTCGGTCTGAATGTGGGAGTGAGTAGCTCTGTTCAGTCTGTTAGCAGAAAAACAACAGAAAGTGATCTGTTGGAAGCTGTCTCCACAGAGGCACGCGGACACACAGACACGCACACACAGAGCTTTGATATGTGGGTCTGACTCAATTACGACTGGCAAACACAAGGGCTAGATATGCTTGAGAATGATGCTTGACAAAACTATACCCCACAAAAGAGAACTTGGCTTCCCAGAGTAAAATAAAGCAGATAGTGGCCACATCTGGATTTCTTCTCACTCTCACATCACTCTGAATTTCCTGCTTAGAACTGGGATCTCCCCAAGAGAGGCTTTTCTTGTGGTATTTCTAGCTGGGACTGGACGCACCACAAATCTCCTGAGAAGGCCTTTCCTTCCAAGATTCATGAGCTCATGAAGCACAGATAGTTCAGGGAAGTGACTGACTGTGTGGATGCTTTCCAAGCTCTCAGCCTTTTGGGGGGTCTGGTAGCACTCACAGTGATAGGGGGTCCCCTCTTACCCCCTTCCCACCAGCATGGACACTTGACATTACAACTGTCTGGAAAGCTCCTTACTCCAAAACATTACAAGGGAGACAAGAAGCCCTCCTGTGTCACAGCAGGCAGGGCTTGGAGGGCTGCCTGGCTGCTTAAGGCCCTGCAGCAGGAACCTCAAAGCAGCTGGCAAATACACCAGGAACAGAGGGACAGCACCAAATCACCCACCTGCTGATTGCCATTTCCAGGGGATACCAGCTGTGCTCTGTGCTGGGAGGTGAGCAGAGTCCAATGGGAGCCTCAGACCTTCCTTTGCAGAAATAAAACCCTCAGGTCAACATGAGCTCTTCGCTCCAGTCAATTCTGGTCCAATCCACCTCCACAGCACATATTCCCCACTCTGTTGGTCTCTGGGTTTTCTGAAAAGGTAAAAATCAAGCACTTTCAACAGCATTTAGTTGATTGTGGGATACTTAGGATTGTAGTTCCTCATCCATAAAAAGAAGAGAGAGAGAGAAACAGCAACATTTCCCAGCTTCCCTGGGATCTTGTGAAGATTAATGCATTAAAGAACAAAGTGAGTCAAGATTCTCCATAGGAAATGCAAGTTAGGTCAGTGTAGCACTAAGGAGGAGTGTGTTTCAACACAACACTTGTTTATTCCATGTTGTTACTGTCCAAGGGAGGTTTGAAGGCACAAATTAAAGGAGAACAAATGCATCTTTCTCTGTGCTCCAGAGGGGACTGGGAAGCATGTGGGCATCTAGGAATGTTCTCAGGAACAGGAGATTTGGAAACTATTGTGAAAACTGTGCTCAAGAAGAAGTGAAACCTACTGAATTCCCCAAGGAGCCTTTTCAACCACTCAGAGTTTTCCTTATGGACAGAGTCTGGTGGTTTCAGACTTCTCTGCTCTTTGACCCAAATGCAAAGACTGGAGCCACATAGTCTGAAAGGGCTCAGCCACCAGGTGTCCCTCCTCTGCCTTGCTCTATTGTGGCTTCAGGACAGCTCACACTGAACCCCCCAAACCCAGCAGGCACCTCCTGGTACAAACCTCCTGCAGGGTTAGGGTTAGAGACCCCTTTGTACTGTAACCCCCCACTCCTCAAGCATATAACCCTCCTTCCTTCCACTTGATCATCCTTCAAATCTGAAGGCTTGTATCTCTGTCTGTCCTGGAGGAAATCTCACTCTAACAGTGTGTTTTGGCACAGTATGCACTGCCCAGGGTCACATCACATGGGGACTGTGGTTTCATATTTTAGCACAGGACAATGAGGCTTCCAGGACGTCTTTTCACATGAGGCAGCCACTATTCCAGAGGTGTGGAGCCAGCTGGGACCTGAATGCCCTCCAGTTCAATCTGAAGCATCATGCTGCATGTTTAGTTTCCTTCTGGACCCATGAGATGCATATTCCTGAAAGAGGACACTTCCCTCTTGACTGACAAAATAAGCACCTAAAATTCAAGTCCACCATTTCTCAGGCTCTATTAGGAAATGTTTACCATTATCATGAGCCTATCTGAAGAAAAGTCAGCTATTTCTATTTAAGCACTTATCCTAGACAACTCAGCACAGGACACACTGCCTCTGACTCTTCATGCTGTGAAAACAACCACCTCAGGGCTGCAGAAAACTTCTAAAGTTATTGCAGGTATCTTCAGATTGAAAGGCATTACCAGTACTTTCAGCTGGGTCAGACCTTTCATCGTACCCCATCCCAATCAATCAAGACTGGTGTGCTTAGAAAAATGTTATAAGCCGGTGTTGTGTATCTCTGCTGGGATCACATGCACTCCAGGATGAAACCAGCCATAACTGCTGAGCTGCACAGCTTCCATTCATCCAGCTTGCCCAGAAGAGCTAGACAGAGTCCCTGCTTTCATGCCATCATGTGAAGCTCATCCATCTAGACTTCAGATAATTCAAAGAAACGCTGCCAGCGCTTCCATCCTCCTCTGAATTACCAAGGTGTGCAAATATAAATCCAGGCAGGACGTTTGAGTGATGGGATCCTGACACACCCCCAGTCTGCAGCACCTGTCACCCTTCATCTTTTGAACTATTATTTTAGACAGTGCAAAAAATTCCTAAGGTGAAATGCAATACTCCAGAGTCAGGGAAGAGCAAGGAATGCTGAGGCTGGTGCCTCACTCCCTGCTTCAACCTCTCACTGGAGGTCCAGCTTCGCCAAAGAAGCCTGGAAAGCACAAACTAAACCAAGCAGGTACTGAAAATTCAGGCCTGTCTTTGGTCTAGCAGGAGTCAAGTGTCCTGGGTGCTGATCTGTGATTGTTTTATCACTTTGCCTGGATCTGCTGAGCCCGAACCCCAAGGAAGATTTGGACAATGGGGAAGAGCACACAGAAGATGTGTGCAAGGGGTAGAGGTAAGATCAGGAAATACTGGTGCCTGAGTGCAGGTGTGGGAGTGGGCTTCAGATATGCAATAAACTATAGTCAAAAGGAAAAATGCTTTTCCTGCCCAGGGTGTATTGTAAAAGAAGTCAGGGGCATCAAGTGTGGCAAAAAAGAGATTCAAGTTAGACAGCAAGAAAAACTCTGTAAGGATAAGGGCAATGCAGACTGGGGGCAAGCTGCAGAATTACCTCATTAGAGCCATTTAAGCACTGGTCAGATGAATAAACACCTGTCTAGCAAGAGCCAGGTGGTTTTGATCCTGCCTTCAGGTGTGACTTCTTTAAGCTACTGCCACTCCTCTGATCTTTCAGGGTGTGGGAAAGGAGCTCAGGCAGTCCTCTGGGGCATCTGTGAATCCCCGCCCTGGGCTGTCTCTGGGAGGACTGGAGATCTCAATAGGAAACCACCTTCTTGAGGTGTCAGGGTTCCTCCTGCCAACCTTCTTGTCCTTCTGTCCAGGCTGGGCATGAATCCTGCCTTGGAATAACTCCTGCACCTTGTTAAAACTGCTGTCAATGAAGATATGTTTGACTAGTGGGAAGGAAAAATCAGGGAGATACAGGGAGTTAACATCAGTGGAAAACACTAAAGGTACTGTCACTGCTATGCAGGCAGTGCAGGCTTGTGGGCAAAGCTCACCAGCTCTGTGATGGGCTGGGGTGATGCTGGACTAGCATGTGGTAGATTAAATCAGCATGAATGCTTCCCCTGCTCCCCTCTTTCTTTTACTAGATACAACCCATTTCAAACCATATACCCTTAGACCAATCAATAAAGGGTCATAAAATATCCACAGATGTCAAAAAATTGTGCCACCAGTGCCTGGCACAGCAGTGGCTGGTGATGAGCAGGACCCAGTGTTTGCTGGGTGGCACCCATGCCCTGCTCAGCACCCTGGCCACCCCTCACCTCTCCTCCAGCCCTCTGCAGTGACACCCCTCTTACATTTGGGTCTGCTGGAGTCTTGGCTAAAACAGAGGTCTTCCGTTTTATATAATCCCCCCCTCCTTCTTGCTCAGCTGTGAGAAGCTGGAAAATTTTCAGCCAAGCTCTTCTCTACCACCTAGTGGGAAACTGAATTTTTCCTGTTATGATGAGCACAGAACAGAACAGGATCTCTGGTGTGATCCTGAGCAAGCCCTTTGCAGCCCATTCCCACTGGGGACATCTCAGTGGCCCCAAAGGCCACGGCAGCCCCAGAAATGGTTTCTTTCCTGACTCTCAGCAGCATCCTGGCTTAGAGGCCAGAAAGACTTGTTGGGAGAAGTTGTCCCCTCCATTACTCAATATTTCTAGTGCAATTTTACACACTGTCCAAGCCTATTTTTCAGTCAATCACCAAGAAAAAGGGCACCTAAATTTGCATCACCTCAATGCAGCACCCACATACACATACAAATAAAGCGGAATTTTCCCCTTGCGCATAAATTCTCCGTGTTTTCCTGCCTTCATCCACCCCAGACAGGGTTTGGGCATGAACCACAAGGCCCCGAGCAGCCTCCAGAGCTGTGCTTGACCCCACAGCACCTGAGCGCCTGCCGTCGGCGTCCGGCCCCGTGGCGATGCTCGAAGGAGCGGGGCTCTGGCCAAACTCCAGCGCAGGTAATTGCAGTCTGTGCACTTAAATTCCCCCTGCAGATGCAGCCGCCTTCATTTCCTGTCCTAAACCGTGGGGTAGTGTTGCAGCGTGTTGTTAAACAGCCGCCACGCGCTGCCCAGAGGCGCTGCCGTTCCGGCGGTGGGTGGCTTTGGCACGCTCCAAGGATGGTGAGGGAGCAGACGAGGGCAATGGCTCAGGCTGCTGCTTGCCTCCCCACCTCCCCAGCACGGCTTAGGCACTGCTGGCTCTCCCTGCTCTTTCTCACACGGCCAAAATCTGGACAGCACCTTCCCCTTTTCTGGTAAGCAAGCGCCCGTGGGGAAAGCTCGGCTTTCTTCCAGCAGCTGCTGAATGGGGGGAGGCAAAGGGTTAATGTGACCAGCGAGGGAGGGGTCTCCTGGCAAACTGGAGACCCCTTCGAGTTTTATGGGGAGGGCTCACGGGGGCGGAGGGACACGGCGGGGGGAAGAGAATTTGCTTTATGGCTTTGACAGGAACTCCCATCATGGTATAATTATGGAAGCGAGAAGTCTGTGTGTAATGAAGACCATATGCCGTGTTAAAACACACATGCACAAATATTAGGCTCCCGTGAGGCCTGTGGGGGAGCTGGGGAGGGAATCAGGAAGGGGTGGGAGACCCAGCCCTCCCCCCAGTTCTCCTTACAGATTTTCCAGCCCAGCCGCAGCCAGGGCAGTGGGGATGTGGAGCAGCTGAGGAGCCCAGCGCAGCCAAACACGGCTTGTTTGGGGTAAGAAACATCCGGTTTAAATAACATTGGGTGGAAGGAAGAACCTCAATGCCAAAAAAAATGGGGTTTCACTCTGCATTGCTTCAGACAGCCTGAGAGCAGGGTTTCCTTCGGCAACGATTTTTCTCCAGCTCCTGCTATGATTTTTCCTTTTCCTTTCAAACTGTGCCCTCACTGTTCTTCCCTCGGTGGAAAACATCTGCACACAGCTGCCTGTGGAGGCGACCAGCCCTCCTCCTCGCCTGATCCAGCTGTGCTGGTGGGAGCAGCAGGAGCCACGCAACATCCCCAAGCAGCTCCTGGGCTGGGGAAGATGACTTCAGCAAGCAGCAAGGCCACCCAGCTGCTGTTTGAAGTCCCAATGCCATCCTCTCCATCACCCTGCCTGCGCTTCATAACGTGAAGCTTTCTTGGCTGTGGCATATTAATCTCTCCTTTCCTGATCTCACATGTCTTCTGCTTCACATCTCCCACTCGCTGTCTTTATGGGTCCTTTTGGCTTTTTGAGGCTGTTTCTTCCTTTGCTGGTAACATGTTTCCAAGATTACTCTGCCGCTCAGTTTCTGCATCTGTCACCCTGCAAGTCCCTGTGACACTCATGCCCAGCAGCACACGCTCACCTCAGCACAACCAACTACCCACCACACCCCCCAGGGAGCCATTCTCTATCTTAACCTTCATAAGGATGGACAGAAGCTGTCCTTCACAAGTCTTAAATGCACTTACTACGTTCATCCCCCCCCACCCTTGTCCATTGTTTTCCCTGCTGACAGGACAGACTCTGGCCTGGAGCAGATGATCCTGGTTTTCCCTGCTCTGGACCATTTTCTCCCTGCTGGTGGTGACTTAACTGGGAGTCCCTGGCAGCCAGCCTAGTTTGCTCTTCCAACTATTTTGCCAGCAAAACAGGTGCTGTTGCTGCTGTGTACCAGGGCTGGAGGTGAGAACTGTGCAGGAGGTGCTGTGGGCAGCAATACTGCTCTCCTTGCCAAGCAACATCAAGGGTGTCCAGCTGTAAGTCTGGCTGGGGTAAGCAAGGCTATGGGAAAGCAAAACTGATTAGCTCAACATAATAAGCTCTCCTTGCATCAAAGGAGGGAAAAACACATCCCTCTGCCTCTCTGGTAGAAAAGAGAGGTGACAGAAAAAATTCCATTCCCTGTGAAAGAAATACCAAATGCAGCAGGGGATTATTTCAACTGGTTTCACTGGGACTGGCAATGTGCAGTAGGAGAGAGCTCATACTTTGTATTTTATCTTTCATGCAGCCTCCATTTAAAATAATCTTTTCATTCATCTATACATATAGTATTGTCTGCCCTCCTAAAAAAAAAGTAGCTGCTTTCCACCACCCATAGATGCCATACAGATACAGGGAAGCACAATTCCCACAGCACTGCTGGGCAGTATTAGAAGGTCATCCACTCCAGGAGGGAAGAGCCTCCATTTCCCAGGCATGAAAAGGGAATCCCTGCAAGACTACAGCACAGAAAATGCCTAGATGAACACTGCTGCCAAATGCATGTTCATTCTAGGATGTATTTGTCCTCCTCACTTTATCAGTCAAAGTTCTTCCCTCACATTTCCCGCCTACATCTGCTCTGAGGCAAAGCAATCGTGAGCATTCAGTGTCAGGAGCAAAATTGTTGATTGTTGCTCTGATTAAAAGTGTCCCTGACCATGGTGGTTAGAAGTTGCTGATACTCAGGACTCATCCTCCTCAATGCTCACTACATGCAGCAAATCCTCCCCTCTGCTGCCCCTGTGCCTGATGAGAAGCAGAGCCATCCCAGACAGGCCCATCCAGCCCAGCTGTGGTGCCCTGAATTTTCCAGGGTTCCTGCAAACTTTTACATCCATCCTTACAGGGGAGAGCTGTCACGTGGAGGTGAGTCGCAGGTGTAGTGCCATGGCCTCCCTCCGCTGGGGACAGCAGGGCTAGGAGCAGCCTCTGCTGCCAGTGTCTGCCGTGATCCGCGATTCCCGTCATGCACAGTGTGTCATTTCCCATGAGTACCTGCCTGTTTCTGCCATCTGCCATGATTTATAGAAAATGGGCAGTGATTAATAGCCCAGTCAATGCCGAGTGAAGCCATTTTCTTTCATTTACCTGCTCCCTGACCTCCCTGCACAGTCCCAGACAGGGGCTGGGAAAGTGTATTAATCATGCACTTAAAATATATTTTAAAGGGGAGATTGGCTGGGAGCTCGGTGGTATTTATGAAGTAATTTTCTACAGAGGATGCAAGCTAATTGCCAGATAAAACAAATGGGGTCTTTGAAATGGAAATGAGTCACTTGGAGGTACTCAATGTTTGGTCCTTGAGTGATGTCCCAAACCCACACTTCTCCTGGGGCTCTTTGTCACCTACCTGAATCCAAGTCCAGTGGCAGCTGCAGCTCTCAGACAAAAAGGATGGGGGATGCCACACCAGCTCGAAGTGTGAGCATGGTGCTCACATGAGCATGCAAGAGATCCTTGGCACCAGAGGGGTCTGTGCTCCCACTGTAGCATGGTCACAGCACAGGGGCAGGGGCCTGCAGGGGTACAGAGAGATCCTGCCGGGCTACAGTCCCCCTGAAGAGTTCCTGCAACAGAAAAAGGCTGTTTGGGGTAAAGACCTTGATTTCTTATGACATGAGCTGTACTACTAGAGCACATGGTGGCATTTGGCCCCTCTCTGGACCCACAATATTAACAGCCAGTAGGCAAGCTCCAGACCATCTCCCCAGACACATGGCAGGCTCCCTACACCATCTTTTATGAGCTCCAAGAAGCACAACTGGGGCTCCTCATCCCTCAGCAGAATCAGATAACTTTTGGGGGGATAAACATTAGTGTCCCTTGCTTCCCCCAAGCTCAGAACTAGAGCCCATGTTCACCTCTATCCTCTGTGGCACAGAGCCACGATGCCACATCTGGAGTGGCATCCCAGAGGGAGTGAGGCTGGAAGGGACCACAGCGGGTCACCTGGTCCAGCCACCCTGCCCAAGCAAGGCCACACTAGACCCACATGGCACAGAATCATGTCCAGACACTTCTGGAGTATCTCCAGTGGGGGAGACTCCACAAACTCTCTGTGCAACCTTTTCCAGTGCTCAGTCACTGCACAGTAAGGAAGCTCTTGCTTGTGTTCAAGTGGAACTTCATTTTTTTTCCTTGAGTTACAGCCTTGGAGCAGCACCATGTGCACTGTGTGAGTTTTGCGTGACCTCCCAGAAAATGCCACTGTGCCATGGGCCCCCAAGGACAGCTGGGGTTGATAGCAATAAAAAATAAAATCCCCCATCAAGCCGAACAAAATTATTGAAATATTCTCACCAGCCAGAGACCAAAGGTTTGTTGACAACTTAATTAACTGTGTTTGTGATGAATTTTTGGCCACGTGCAACAGACTAATTATCAAAGCAAACATTAATCTCTTTCTAGGTACATCAAAGTATTGAGAGCACAAAATATTTACATGAGTCTCAGATAAAATTCTTTGCAGCAATTCTAACATAATTAAAATTATGTTGGTGCTAAGGTAATTATGCAAGGTGCTTATGTGACATAACAATGTAATACACAAGATGGTGCTTATTTTTACCTAGAGTCAATCAGCAAAGTTCTCAAACAAATTAATGTCTTTTAAATGTATTTTCAAGGGAGAGAAAGCAGCACCACTTTTGAGCTCAGTTAAGGCCTTTTAAATGGCCCACTAAGGCTGGATGAGATAAGGACCTACATTATTTGTACTACCTGAGCTTTTCCCAGCAATAAAACTAGACATGAGTAAAATTGGTGAGTTTTAAAAGGACCTTGCAGCATTTCCAGCTGTCTCTGTGCAGTAAGTAATGGTTTGCTTTTCTTTCCTTCAAAGTGCTGATCTGAGTTTGATGAGAGGTGGAGCAGACTATGTCAACCCATTATTTCCTAAGGGATGCCCTTCCCAAGAACAAGCTGCATGAAAGGAAAAGAGAGAAGAGCAGACGGTAAAGGGACCTGCCATTTTCTGAGATGAGCTGTGGCAGGACACCTCTTTGCTCTGGAGGAGGAGACACTATGCCACAAGGCAGAAGTGGCTTTCCCAGATATCCCCATGGCTGTAGAAACAACCTGGCCACAGTGAGCTCAGCACCTGCTGCACATGTCACCAAACAACTGCCTGCAGTGCACCCAGCTAAGCTTCTGCAAGAGAAAATGACCACAAGGCAAGGTCATTCCCAGGTCCCACCTGCCATCTGTGCTGAGAGTCCTTTCTACTATCACAGGAGGTGACCTAGTTTCAGGGAGCAGGTCCCAGAGATGTTACCCTGCATCCCTCACCATATCCTTCTGTCCCTGGGACCAGCACACCTGCGCTGCTGTGACCGAGGGCCTCGTGGTTTGGGCCATGCAGAGAGTCCATGGTGACCTAGAAAATCCTTCAGCTGATGAGATGAGAAGGCAAGTTGTCTGGATGCAAAAAAAAAAAAAAAAAAAAAAAAAAAAAAAAAAAAAAAAAAAGCTGCCTTAGATCTGTGTCACAGAACTGCAGAGACATGGATCAGAGGTCCCTGACTTGCTTCATCCCTGATGTGCTTGTGCATGTCTGCCTGATGCTCTGACCCATCAGGATGAATGTCCAGCACTGGAGGTGAACAGCTTGTCACTTCACGCTGGCACTCCCCTTAGAAAGTTGTTAACTCTTCTCACTTGTGTGTGATCCTGCCCTGCCCACTGGTGATGGGCAGAGGTGGAAACCTTCATCGGCACAGCAGCCTCATGGATCTCATGGGCATCTCCCAGGATGTCCATCTGGCACCTGATCCCCTTCCTGATCCACAACAAGGACGGTCACCTCCATGTGGTTTGTACTGCGCTAGAGCCTTCAGCAGCTGTTAGAACTGCCCATTCTTAACAAAACATGGAGCTCAGCTCCCTCCTGTCCCACCACACCCGGTGAACCAGCAGCAGGGCCACAGGGACTTGTGCTACAGCACCATTCAGTAGCTGCACCCAGTCCCAACACCATCCCCACTGCAGATGTCAGGACATATGTTCCTGTTTTGCCCGCTACTAAAATCAGCTTCTTTCCATGGCCTTTGGAGACATTTGCTGGAGTAAAGGCTGCCTTTGAACAGATTTCTGCCTAGGTTTCACTTCATTAATCAAATAATTTCTTGACACAAAGCACCGAGGACTTGCTGGGGGTGCAAGGCCAGAGAGCAGGGTCATGTCAAGTGGCTCCGAGGGGCTGCCCAGTGTCATTCCCGCAGACACACAGCCTTGAGGAACATGTTAAGCTTTCAGCTTGATTTGCAGACTTAACAAAAAAATAACAGGTGAGTTTGGAGCAATGAGAAAAATGACTTTTCCAATATCAGCTGGTGTTACTATCCAAAAGACAACTAACTTTACACCAATAAAAAGAGAGCAACATCACATCTCAAGGTCCTCAAAAGGTGACAGAGCTATAGAGAAACTCTCTGGATTTCTTCCAAGTTGGTGGGGTTTAGCCTAGAGTTACTCAGGAGACAAGCCCTGCTGTTTGGCCATATGAGTAACCAGCCAGCTAATTTCCCTGATGAATCTGAGGGTGGGACAGAAGAAAGCCTGGTCATTAAATCTGTGTGCAGGAGAGAGCTGTAACAGCCTTTCCCCTTCCTGACTCTCTGGCCAAACAGTTTTGGCATTTGTTCAGCATTGGAGTTGGTGAAGCCAAGTCTAAATATTTGACACACTCCAGTGCAGTGCTGCTCCTCAAAGTCCAATTGCCCAAAAAACAACTCTCACGTTCCTCAAGTTTCTGAGTAGCTTTGTGTCTGGGGTTTTCTTAAAACCTTCAAAGCTCCTACAGGATTAGTGCTTGGCTTAACCTCTGGCAGAATTGATAGAGGCTTTAGGAGCTGGAAAGATTTTAGGGCTTTGTCCTTGGCCTCTCAGCAGAGGCCAGAACCCTTATATTCACATCACCTTCCAGCCACAGAATTGCTGGGGGTGCTCTCTAGTAAGAGCCTGCAGAGAGAGGAGAGGAGCAGTGTGCAGATGTTACCCTCAACATCTGGAGCAGCTGAGATAAAAATACAGCTGCAGAGGGAGGCAAGCTTTTGAAGTACAGGGAAAAGCAGAAGACAGCTTAGCTAGAGGAGTGGCACGCTACAGTCTGGTATGAATATCTTGTGCTCAGGTTGCTCTCAACAAAAAGGCATAGTAATTTCCATTAGGTGTCCAAAGATGTTTGTGATAGCTGTTCAGCACACTGCTTTTTAGCTGCTTGCAAAAGGGAGTGCCCTTACTGTGGTAACTGAGCAGCTGCACATAGTTTTTAGGGGTCTTTTCATCCTGACAAAACCCTCTCAAGATTAGGGGGTGTTAGCCCCATTTTTGTGATAGGCAACAGAGTCAGAGAGACCTCAGGTGTCTAAAGAGTTTATAGCACTGCCACAGAGGAAATTACTCAGCATCAGTGGAAATGTGCATGGACAGCCCTCTATATTTTAAGAAGTTATAATAACTCCAAAACCTGGACCAAAGCATGGAAAGGGGTAATTTTAAAATGTATATTTGTAATCTTTTCAACATTATCTTCTCAAGTTATGAATAATAAAGATTGGGAATTAAACAGACTCCTGACATTTTCCCACTATTCAACAGGGAAGTGATCTGAAAATCTGGTGGGAGAAGGGCTTGTAAAAAATGAAATTCAAGAAAAAATCCATTAACATTTTTCACTTCTCAGCTACAAAGACTTTTGGCCTTTTCTCAAAGGAAAACAATCTCACATTATTCCCAAATTATCACTCCCTTCACCCTGAAAACCATGTGATTTGTTTATTTGACTAAAACCGACAAGATTGCAAACTGTGGGAGAAGAAGGTCTGGTTCCAGCCTCTACACCAGTCCCTGCCACCAGCTGCCCCCCTTTTGAGGCCATACATGAAAAAAGGGGGTCAGGGTGGGCTTCCCAACCAGGATGGACCAGACACTACATCTCTGGGTCCCAAGAAAATTCTCAGGGCGGTAATCAGCCATCTGCAGGTTCTGAGAATGCCCTGGACCCCCTTACCTCCATCCTTCCTCAGAGCCACAAAGTGCTGTTCACACCAAAAGCTGCCGTGGGGCCGGGAAAGATCTTGGCGGGCCGGAAGCAAGACTTGGGCTTTCCCATCCAGCTGAATCAGACCTAAAACTTCTCTGCCTGCTGCAAAACAAAAGTAAGAATCTTTATTCACAATTCCTTAAGCCCCTTGTGGTGAGCAGGCAAACCTAAGGCCAATCCTTGTTGCAGGGAGGAAAACGCCCGCAGCCGCGCTCCGGGATGCGCCCGGCGACAGCAGATGGAGCTGCGCGACCGCGAGTGGGACCCGGCACAGCCCCGGCTGCTCGGGCTGCGGGGAGAGACCTGCGGGCTCTAAGGAGAGCCGGGAAGGTTCTGCTCCATGCGGCCTTTCAGAGGTCTCCTTCCTTGCCACAAAGAAGGAAAGGGAAATGTTTGTTTCTAAACGAGGTTGGGAGAGGGCAGAACCTGCTGTGTTTTGCAGAGAAGAGGGATGCTCTGAGGTTGGGATGTGGTGTTCAGCTCCCGGCCCCACCGCCACGGCAGGCTTCATCTGCAGCCTTGCCTGCATCACTCGGGGAGACACCATTTTCCACGGAACTCAGGTAATTGCAAAGCAAATGGACTCTGGAGCATCCCAGCTCCTACTGCCCCACTTCCCCTGGCAGCCCCCCAGGATACCACTATCCTAACAGCTCCTGCAAAATCTTTCAGAGGTCAGAAATGTCCATCTGCTTGTAACCAAAGGGTAGAGCCACAGCTTACCTAGGGAATTTGGGGCTTCCTGGGGGCTGCCCCCCAGGGCATAGTTAGAGTTTGCCAGCTCTGAGCCCCCTGAACAAAGAGCTCTGGTGCTGGCCCCGGTGGGTGTTCCCAGAGGTGCTTCTTTAGACACTTGCTTTGATAGGTTATAAAACTCCCTTACAAAGTAAGGGATTAAAGTAAGTGATTACAATTAACTGAGGTTTTATAGATGTGGAGTGCTCTTTGATAGTGTTTGGCTCAGAGGAAAGAATTAAAAAAACAACTGATGCAAGTGTGCCAAGGCCAGCAAGGCCAGGCTGACCTTGCAACAGATTCATTCATCTCCTCCACCACATGCTCAACACACCAGTACCCCAGGTTATGAGAAATTTTATAGAAGAATAAAGCAATAACTGAAGTGTAATAAGCTCACACACAGCCCTCCTTAGCTTAATTTTTAACTGTGAGAGTGACAATCAACCAGCATTAAAAAATGTCTGGGGGGGGGTGTGGGTGGATTTGACATCCTCAACGGATTACATCCATGTCCTCCTGTGGGATTTTTCAGGGGTGGCAAACTCAGTTTCTGGGGCAGGCCTGGCTGACACCTCAATATCTGACATGGGCACACATAAAACATTTTTAAAAGAAGCCCATTTAAAGATAAGCTGTATGCATGCTGTTAGATTTAACTAATTGCTTCTGCAATAACTGCAGTGCAGCTACATGTACGCTATGCTGAGCTCTCACACCATCCTAGGAGCCTCAGCACAGGGCTGGGTCCCACCCTGAGCTATCACAGCAGCCCTGCACACCCTGGCAAGCTTGGATGAAGCTGTTCTTCAGGCCAGACTCAGGCCATCCTGCTTATCATCTAATTTATGGGCTCAGGGCAGCCGAAATGGGAGGAGGTTTTTGCTCAAGGGACATGTAAGCCAACATATGATTGCAATGGCTCCTTCTCACATTCACATCTCTGGAGTGCTTCTGCCACACAGTAACAGTAGGGAACTGGCTGTTTTCTCCACCAGCATAACCACAGCCTAACATTGCACGAAACACGTAGGAACAAAAATAAAAGCGTGTTCTAACCATGTTGCAGCTATTGTTCTTCCACAGGATTTTCATCTCGTGGCAATTTCTAAGGGAGTTGAAGTCTTTGTGGTTTCTTGCATTTGGGGGGAAAAGAAGATCAAAGCGCAACACCCTCTGAGATCTGGCCTGGGCGACACTGTCCCCAGATGACTCGGTGTCGTGTGACATTGTATCCTGCAAAACAGGCTTCAACAAGGCAAGACACACAAGTGGCTCAGTGCTGGCTGCCCCACCGTGGGGATGAGCAGCAGGACAAGGTAGGTAGAGGCACCTGAGCCATCCATGGGGTGTGGCAGAATGGACAGCTGAGTGAGGGCAGCACAATGTCCTAAAAAGCCCATCCTTTGAGACTTTTACCCTGCTGTATCCCAGTACCATCTGCCCTGGGACAGGCAATTCCTTCACACCCCAGGTCAGCTCCCACTCACCAAGAAAGAGAGATTTTAAAAAGTTTCTAGAAGGAAAAACAGCCTGGAAAGTTGTGGGTTCTCAGCGTGGGTGTCTCGCAGTGCCTTGCCCACCTCCACAAGCTGTAGGCATCCGGCCCCTGCACTTCCAGCACACTTCCCTGCAAGGCCCAAGCAATCTGACCCAAAATCAGCACTGATTATAGCAGGGAGTTGGACCAGAGACCTCCTGAGGTCCTTCCAGCCTGATTTACTATGCGATACTACTTTTGCGTGCCACGGGAGGTCATCCCAGGCCACCACTACCTCTTCCTATGCACTTGCCTTTAAGGCTAAACCACTTGGTGCTCCAAACCTTGACACAGAGGCTCTGCAGGCAGATTTCTTCTGATATTTAGCTAACCCCTTCTGCCAGCTCAGCTGGTACAGATCACTGCCTGAGCTGGCACAGGATCTAGAAGAGCCCATGCATCACAGCTGACTCAAGCCCAGCCTTCCCAGGATTTCTTCCATTTGAGCCAAACCAGAACAAACCCACATGTCCCAGAAACATTTTGCTACAATCGACCTAGATGATGCAGAAAAGCCAGGGCTTAACTCCTGAACCCCTGTTAAATTTGCAAGGCTGAAGCCTGAGGGAACAGATATTAAAACCCTTCATACAGCAACCTCAAGAGGCAGAACTTTGAGCCTGGGAACTTTGATCACTTTGGTAAACAAGCAGGCAGGGATTGGGAGACTGGAGAAGGACTCCTCTAACATCCTGGTCTGCCCATAAAATGAAAGAATAGGGTGTTCTTTTAAGAACTTTGCATGTTTTATGACATTATTGTCTGTAAACCTTCTTAGTTTCCTTAGTAATCAGAAAACCGACGCCTTTAATAGAAAACGCAGTGTACTCGCCACAAGAGCAGAGAATGAAAATTGGTCTCCTATGCAAATAGTTCAATTATAATCAAGCACAAACACTGGAAAAGGTCAGGTTCCCAAAAGGATGTATGTTTACATTATAAATAAGGAACTGGGAAACAGGAACAGTATGATAGCTTTACTACTTGGGAGCTGTGACTTGCAAAGGTAAACTGCAGTTTCACAAGGGGGCTCAAGGTGCGACAAACTCCCAGTGGTGGCACTACACTGCCTTTTTTCTTTTCTTTTTCTTTTTTTTTTTGTGAAAAATGGCAAAAAGTCTTATTCTTTTTCACAAAATCATAAGGCTGAATCCCAGAAAAGATGGCAGAAGTTTTTATTTGGATTTGTCTTGGGTGTTTCCTTAATTGACCTGAAATCAGCACAAACAAGTCTGAAGAAAGCAGAATTTGTCACATAAATTCTTCACTGAAGATAAAATAGTATCAAAGATGGGTTCACATCCTCAGGTATGAGGAGAAATCAGTTCCTTGTAACTATTTTTTAACTCCTTTTGTTCCCCAGTCATGGTTTGTTAGTACAGTCTGGCTTTAAGTCATTTGAGCTTTCTTGGAGTAACAAAATCAAAACCACTAAATATTTTACTATTTATAAGTAATCTGTTACAGGCAAATAATGGAGTCCTACTATAATTTTGAATTAATGTATAACTGAAATAATGGCTAGCCTAGTGCTGGCGTGCTGGTTTACATCCAGGAAGGCTTTAGGCAAAAGCAAGGCCTGATGGGGATGGTTGAGTAATACAATAGAAAGAAAGAAAGAAAGAAAGCCTAACATAAGAAGGAAAGCAAGCCCAGTAGAGAGAGTTATAAATACAAGAGAGGAAATACGTAAAGAAATATAAAAAAGCTTGCTAGAAGCAAAGACAAAAATTTCCCTCTCTCACCTCCCAAGAGGAGCCTCAGGTTTTGAGGGCTGCAGGCTGAGCACACAATGCAGCTCTCAACTCCCAGCTGCAGGAAGAGGTTAATACTGGAGGTGATGTGCCACAAAACATGTGTAGGTATAAAGCACTCATGTCAAAAAACATTAAAATGAGCTCAAGTGCCCAGCAATACAGCACTTGAGTATATACAGTAGAGCAACAGCACTCTCCCAAGCCATCCATATGCACTCTAACACATCCACTTGGAGTGGGTGCTCCCAGACACAAAGCAGTACCTATATTCCTCCTGTCCCATCATCCATGCTCAGATCCTCAAAAGACAGATCTTTCAGGAATGCTGTATCTGTGACAACTTATCCTGAGGAAGGCAGCAAAACACCTCCCACGGGACATGGAGGGCCCTGTCCAAGCCTGTCCAGCCTGCCCCTGCCCAACAGGTGCTGTGTTGTCAGCTCTTTGTGGTTCAATATGCTTTGCAAAGCAAGACAGGTAGTGATTATGCATGATTCATTTTATCAGCATATTTTCAAACTGCATTATCAAAGTATTTTCCAAGCACCATTTTACAAGTGGAAAAACGGAAAGAGAGAAACCAAGAATCTTCACTTTTGATATACTAAGTTGGATATGTTCACTGATTTCAGTGTTTCTATGGGAAGATTCCAAGTGAGGAAAAACTGTATTTAACCAGCATCAAGTGACAGAAGGAGCCCATATGAGTCAGTGCCTCTAACTCCTGAATCAACTCCCCCACCCCCAATTAATCAGCATAATCACCAAACTTCCAGCTCACTAAAATCACATTAAGTATTACAAACTTTTATGAGCACTTCCAAAGCTGAACATTATTTCCCCTTCCAAACAAACAGAACCAGACATACAGTGCCTCCTGCCTAAGGCCAAACTACCAACAGCATTGTTCTTTTACCTCCCTTAAATAAGTTCAGGGTATTTTAAGCTTTGGGAGAGTTTTGGCCCGGGTATGTCCCTGCTCCCAAATGCATGTTCACCTTGTAGCTCAGAGTGACTGCAAAGGTAAAAGGACACAGATCCACATGCCAGCAAGGCTCTGAGCCTGCCTCCTCTCCCCACACACACTGCTGAGGTTTCAGCTTTCCCTGGGACAGGCAGGGATCAGCTGCATCAGGCACGTTGGATCAGACTGCTTCCTTGCCCAGATGCAAATGTCAGAAAGGGAGGGAGCACACACAGACCAAAACCAGCTTATTGGAAATGTAGAGCAGTGAGACAGACCTGCGAATGCAGGAAAAGCATTGAAAATTTTCAAGCATTGAAAATACCCAGAAGAAGAAAAGGGCTGGCCTGGGGGGCTGAGTAATAGCATGTCTTTTCTCCTTAGAGTCTAAAGGAGAACAAATAGTCAGACAGAGACAAACAATCTTGCTCCAGCTGAAAGAGGGATTAGGGACTGCCTCCAAGAGGAAGGACCCACCAGTAAATTTAAAGAGATTCAGCAAGGATCACAGAGCAGGACCTAGGTCGCTTGGACTCGCTGATCTTTGTGGGTCCCATCCAACCCAGGGTATTCTGTGACTGACAGCAGCTGTTTACTGTGGGCTCATACAAACTTCAGCAGGGCTCTGTTTACTTCTCCTCCTCTCCCACACATTACCTAACACTGCTGTGCAGCATTAACAGCTGCAATCCCAGCTCCCCAGAGGTGGCTGCACACCAGCAGGGTGAATATCTGCACACAGCACATTAAATGCACACATCTCTGTCTGTGCATTAAC
Organism: Leptocoma aspasia; assembly: GCA_013399835.1. Taxonomy (NCBI): domain Eukaryota; kingdom Metazoa; phylum Chordata; class Aves; order Passeriformes; family Nectariniidae; genus Leptocoma; species Leptocoma aspasia. The sequence goes on from VXAX01003269.1 coordinate 81,759, forward strand.
CACTGCTCCAGGCTGGCTGCAGAGTGACATCTGTGTGACACTCAGTGCCAGTGCTGCAAAGCCATTTGAGAAGCTTGAATGAAGAAAAAGCACAGATGTTTTCCAAAATCCTTCAGGACATTCTGACTGTTACCAACAGCTGGGCAGGCTTTCCCATGGTAACATCACAGAAGACAGTAATGCAGAAGTAAAGGAAGAGCTGGGGTCTGAGCTGAGCTGCCAGCATTCCAGCAAGTAATGTTATTTCAGTAAGGAGCACAAACGCAGATGCTGTTTCTAAGCAGAGCAGACTCCTTCCCCAACAATTCTTTACTTAGAGCTTGAATTTTCTACCATCTCTCCCATAATAAATGAAGTTATTTGTGTGATTTTTACTACTGTATCAATAGCCTCATAAGGAAAAAAAAATAAGGGCAGGCTTAGGTGCCTCTTGTACCCAGGTCTCCTCTGAGTCACCAGAGTGACTTTCTCTGCAGTCACTTGGTCTCCACATGTAGTGGGAGATCCACAGGATCCACAGTCCATGGTGGGCCCTGTGCCACACAGAGCAGTGGGGGTGCTGCAGTCAGGATCCCTCTGGGAAGCCCAGGGAGGGGAACCCTTTGCATGTGCATTTTGGTCACAGGTGCTCACAGCAGCAAAGCCATTCTGCAAATGTTAATCTTGTTTTCTCACACCCTGCCTCTCCATCATGAAGACAAAGGCTTGCCAAGATCAGTGTGTTTGCTGAAATGAACCAAGACCCCAGAAAACTTCCCACTAGCCACACAATATCAGAGGACCAAAGTGACTCCTCTCAAACAGGCGTTCAGCATTCCAAGAAATGCACAGTGTTTTGCCACATCTTTTGAACAAGTTTGTTTTCAAGACGTGTGCAGAGGAAGGAGGGGCAGGTACTAATGGGGTTAGCTCTGTGCTTGAAGAGATGTAATTAAAGAGTGAAAGCCAAATTACATCTCAGTGCCACATATTAACACAATATATTCAAAAGCTCTGAGGTTTTACCAATAGGAAAAAACAAATATACTTGGAGCAATACAAACCTGTATTGTCACATTACCACAGCTTCTTTCCAACTAAGAAAAAAACATCATAGTGAGTCAGTGCAGAAGAAAGCCTTTTAGTTTGGTTTTGGGTTTTTTTGTAATTAATCCTGTCTTTCAAATAAACAAAAATAGGAGACTGGCTGGATTTGTGGGAGAGTAACATCGTGGAACCCAGAGCTACACACTGCACCTGAAAGTCACTCTTTCTGTGCTTTTCTTTCCTCCTCTTCTTCAACTGCTGTCAGGCCCTTTACACAGCATCTTGATACAAATATTCACGTATCATTAATACAAATATTTATTCTATATGTTATATATATCTACTATATTATATAGAGCTAGAACCTAGGAGTCCTCCACCACAGGCAGAGTTCTCACTGGGATCGGTGCTGTGGAAATGTGGGAGCACAAACTAGTTCCTGATCACGTTAAGAGGTAAAATGCATCCAACATGAAAATCTCCATAGGACCACCCCAGTTCCTATGGAGCAGAATCAGAAATAACCTGTATTCATTATCTCTAGTCCATGAGACCCATAGGCAGAGCACATAGGTCCAGCCAGCAGAGTTGCTTTTCTGGCCACGCCACGTCTCTCTGAGGTTTGGTCCACTGTCCAAAGTGCTTCTACTCTCTATTTTAATTGAGAAAAATGCAGAGAGTGCCTCAGGCTCCGTTTGTACCAACCTGCAAAGCAATTCAGTTACAGTTTAACTTCTCCTTGAAAATGAGGTCAAGAGGTGAAGCCTACAAGTCAATGAGAAGTCCTCCAGCAAGCATATGGTTATTGGGTGCACCACATAAAATCAGCTATGCCATCTCTAAGCACAACCTTATGATTCATCACGTGCTCAAGCCTTTGCAATCTGTTGAAGACAGCTATTGTCCCTGGAAATACCAGCTAAATTGGGTAAGAATGTGATGACTTCATTGTATTCATTAGGTGCTGGGCAGCACAAATTTTGATCCAAAAGAAGCCAAATTGGCACGTCAAAGCTTGCAAGGATCTGTATGCCCTCAGCTCAAAGCCATCACTTGTTTTCATTCTGCCAGGGCTTTTGAAACTCTAAAAATCTCCTAAGGCATACAAAATACAGACTGTGACACCCAGCAGGAAAAGCCCTGTTGCCTCTCACAAGTCTCAGAACATGTCGTTCACTCTGAAAAGCACAGAAGACCTCAGACAAGACCTCAGAGAGCTTAAGCAGAGAGGCACCTGCTGTTGGCTTGTTGAAGAGGAAAGGCATCATGAGTGACATTTGCTAAAGCAGGGCACTCTCCAGAGAAAAGCACAGTACCCACGACACTGCAAGAGACCTGGGTACAAGTGAAGCAAGCAGATGTCGTGGTACTTCCACAGGACCCATCCAGCAAGGGACATGTGCTGTCCTTGTTCAGCTGACAAGGGGACATTCAAAATGCTGAAGCTGTGAGTCAAGGCTTCATCTTTTATCTGATCTCACACTTCTGTCACATCAGTCAGTATCTTAAAAAAATCTCAAACTTTTCTTGGTAAACATTTCCACAGAGCAGCAGTGGTATGTGCTAACTCTTTCCATTTGCCCTTTGTATTTCCCAGGGTTGCAGGCGATTTCCCATTCAGTGAGGCTGAGGAGGCTCCCCTGAGGATATCACCAAGCACAGCATGTTTTTCTCTCTTTCCCTTTCCCTGTGGTGATGGTTCTGCCCTGCCCTTCCCATCCCTCAGCCCAGTTAGACAAGTCAGTCTCCAGTCTGACCCTGCTCTGCCTCCCTTGCCCCCTGCACATTACCTTCCAGCGTTTACCATGACACAACAAACGTGCATTTCTCCAGAAAAACTCTGCCTGACCCACACCTGCCCATGAATCCTTCTCAGAACCCATTTTCCAAGTTGACTGGAAGTATTTCAGTAGGCTTACAATGTTCACGTGACCTTTACTCACAAGATTGCAGAATGAGCCAACAATCCTTTGTATTTCCTGGGATCCATGGAAAAAATGGGGATTTGACAATTATATCTGGATTTTTCACAAGATATTTCTGCATCTTTAAAGAACTATTGAGCTTGGGAATTAGCTGTCAATCTAAATTACATTTAACTGGAAGATTTCTCTCTCCACCCATCTCCAAACATCTGGGCAGATCTTCAGCTGATGTAAATCCGTGTAGTTGTGCTCAGTTACTCCAGCTGAGAACCTGGCACATCTTATAGTTCTTCCAATATTAAAAACATATTCTCTTTTTATGTAAGCACAAATATTTATGTGATCTTCTTTGCACAATTTTGTGCTTTTTTTTTGGTGCAGATTAGCATCCCCCAAAGAGATTGGTAAGTAAAATGTTTGCAGCACTCAAGCTTTATTCAGTCCTTGGGTTCTCTGTTTCTTCTGGTTCTTGTTTGCATCATTGTTTTAATGATGTGAAGGGTACAAGAAAAAAATCCATGTATGGAAAAGGAAAGATGGAAGACCAAAAGTTGTTTACAGATGAAATGCAAAGTACTTAGTGGAGTTAATACCAGCAGAGCCAAATAAGGCCAGTTGAGTTACATGTGTGCCATTCTTGAGTTGAGAAGCAGATTTTGTGCATTTCTAAATCTTATGTGCCAGATCACTGCACATGAATATATACAGAAGCATTGAGATAATGGTTATATGCTCATTTACATCAGAGGATGAACTAGTCACTTATCTATATATGGAAATGTATTTATCTCCCTGAGACTGCCCCACAAATTTAACTTTAGGCTTAGGTTGCATGAAATAGAATTTAAAAGCTCTGTATCACTGTAATACCTGAGTTGTTCAAAGGATAAAATCCAAGCTCTAACAGTCTTTTGCAGCATCCCTGGCCTGTAGTCATGCAGGAATCTGGGGAAATCTTTCTTCCCCAGCTGCAAACCTCTCAATCAGAAGACTTTTCTCCTGACTTTCACTGCTTTTTACAGTATTTGATGGCCATCCCTTGAATACGAGGGCAGACTTGCTTGATTACTTCTGAATCTGGACTGAAGTACATCACTGTTTTTCACAATGGTTGCTGAAACAGCTGCATGTTAACTACTACATAAATCTCCTATTTCCCCCAAACACAGACAGTTTGGAATCTTCTTCTGTGTGACTATAGTGTTTTTCCTTCCCATCAGTCACACTAGATAAGTTATTAAAAACAGTGCTTTTAATAAATCCCAGAAAGCTACGTATTTCCTGTACATGCCTAGCTAGCAAAAAAGCTCCTTTTCAGCAGTGCAACATGCAAACCTTCCATCATCTGCCAGGAAAACTATACCTGAACTCAAAGCATCAGAAGTGAGTGAACTAAAAGAAGAACCTGTGCATATTTCCTTTACCAACCAACCTCCAGCTGCTTCAGAAAATTTACTAGGAATGGGATTTCTATGCATTTTAAAGCCCACAGGATTCCTCTGTCAGCATCAGAAAAAATAATCTTATTGCAAAACCTCTCTCCATCTTGTCTTGTCTGTCTACAGAATGAGCTGGCTAAGAAACACAGTTTACTTGTTTGTCACAACATCTGGAAGTCATAGTGACACATCCCAGCAAGTGAGAGTTGGAGACCAGCAAGTTATGGACAGAATGAATGTGTCTGGCAGACCCTCTCCCAGACACCACAGTGTCACGAGGGGAGATAAAGGGAGCCCAACAGGGAAATGCAGGTGCAAGAAAAGGGTAATGCAGGGACACTCATCATCATCATGTCAAAGGTCCCAACTTCAATTTGTGTTCAGAAGGAGAGATGAAAATTCATACTGATCAATATGTACATTTGTGTGCAGGAGGTTAAAGGAGATATAGAGAAATGCTGTTAGGAGCAATTAGAGAGGTAATTAATAACTCCTAAGCTTTATTTTTAACTCATCAATTGAGTTAAAGAATGGTCCTCTCAGTTGGCAGACTTTACTACCCTAGTAGTCATGGTTGCCCTGAAATTATCAGTGACAGCATCACACCTTGCAAATAAAGCTCTGTTTGTACACGGCATTTCTTCCATAAAGGCTACCAGCTGTCAGAATTTCTATATTTTCATAGTGTAACCCTGTTGTAGGAGCTACTGCATTTGTCAGGGCTGATTTGTCCTTAATGAAACCACGTTGGCTGTCACTAATTATCTCCTTAATTTCCACCTGCCTTAGCCTAGTTTCCTGGTGGATCTGCTCTATGATCTTGCCAGGAACAGAGGTGAAGCTCACTGGCCTGTAGTTCCTTGAGTCTTCCTTTCTTCATTTTTAAAAAACAGGTGTTATATTTCCCCTTTTCCAGTCAGTGGGAGCTTCACCAAACTGCCACAACATCTCAAATAAGATGGACACTGACTTAGCCACTTCATCCACCAATTCCCTCAGCATATGCAGATTTATCTAACCAGGTCCCAGGGACTTCTTCACCTTAAGTCACTAGAGTGAGTCACTAGATTGATTTTAGGGCATTTGTCTTCTGGCTAAATGTGTTTTGAGGTTCACGTTATTTATCAACAGCTTTTTGGGTACTGGAGACAAAATTTGACCCAAGTGATGACATGCAGATTTGGGATTAAGGACCAGATCCTGCCCCTGAAATGCTGTCTCTGAATTAGACTGGAGAGCAACATTTGGACAGGGGAACAACCATCCACCGTGCAGAATTTCCTTGGAAAATGCACATTAAAGTAATTGATTTACACTGCAAAGTTATTTCTCCATACAGCTATGGTCACAGAAGAGCAAAGTACCTCATTCATATAGGTCTCACAGAAAGCTTATTATTGAATATAAAGAGTCCATATCAGCTCCTAAAAGCTAGACAGGCAGCCTGTCTACAGTGCAGAAAAGTGGCACTGCCCATCTGTATGTCTGTTGATCCCATATTTTGCCATGGCCACTATGTTCTAGTAGGGAATAATTTTAATTTTTCATACCCAGAGGAAGCGAGGAGTTGTTGTAAAGGCAGATCTGGGCCCACAGCATATGGCCCAAGTTGCAAACTGTAGAAATTTTAAAGGCATCTCTCCATGTCTAGTTATTGAACTGAATTGAATTTAGGTTGCATTTCAGAAGCCCACCTGAAATTGAATGTGTGAGAAACTCAGCTGATATACTAAAATAGTCAAAGAGGAAGTACTGCATAAATGCAATCAATTCTTTCAGTGAAATGGGCAACAGTTAGACCCAAACTGTTGTAGAGCTTTCCTGCAAACACTGTAGTTTGCAACATTGAAACACCATGCAGGTATTAACTTGGCTGTTATCATCCCTTTGGAGCTGGCTCAGGCAGAACCAGGTCAGTTGGTTCCAGTCTAACCTGCCACAGGGAGAGGAAGAAGGAGGGACCACTTATTTGCACTGCTAAGCAAAGCCAGTCTTTCTATCACCATCTACCCTGCTCTTTTGCTAGATGACTTAAAAAAAAAAAAAGGGGGAGGGGGGAAAGCATAGGTAGAAAGAAAAAAAAAATACATACCCCACTCAGCCTGCCTCCACTACATAGCTGCCCTAATCAAAGGTTAAAAATGAACTTGGGCCAATGAGATGGAAATAGAAAATAAACATGCAGAATCATCTGAGATTTACTACTCAGATAGGACTATTTTCCATAGGATTTGACTAAGAATTCCTGACAGAGGAATGGAAGGCAAATTTCTGTCCTTTGAATGGAATGGGGATTTTCAGGTCTTTCTCTGGCTGAGTAAGTGCAAGCATGTGCAGCTTTCTGTGGATTTGAGCAGATGTAAATACCATATTCAGCAGTAAAAGGTTCAACATAAGCTTGGAGGTTTCAGAGGTTCAGATCTAAACAAAGCCCATAAAGGCAGCAGGAGCCTTCCTTGACTCAAATGCCTGGTCCCAAAGTCTAGGGAAGCAGCATGTCACCTGAGTATGGATGATCTGCTCATTCTGAGTATGAGAGATTGCACTGAAATTCACTATGAAGTTTGCAAGAAATGTTGCAATAATTAGGGACAAAAGGTGCAAATTTCCCTTACTGCCCTTCATTTCAGCTAAACAACTTCAGACCTCAGCAAATTCCAGTTCTGCAGCTCAGATCCTCAGGAGATCTCTCTCAATAGCCATAGACACATGTATGTAGCTCCCAGTATAAGGCAAACCTATTTTTATGCAAGAACATTTGTCATTAGAGCAGTAAGCCTTTCCCAGTCTGGGAACACCATACATCCCTAATTGGCATGTCACACAGACAGGACATCCTTAATTAAGCCCCATATAGTTATGCCACTCCAGGCATCTGAGCAAGATCTCTGCAAGGTGTTGTTCTAAGAGATGTGGATGCACCCATCTCCCCCAGGCAGGTGTGGGTACCCCCAAAAGCCCTGCCTGGCACAGGCCGATCTCATTCCCACACACCTTCAAAGAGGAGAGCCATCCTTTGACTCAGCCAGCCACATGCACTATAAAAGATTTCCTTGAAGCACAAGAGACCAAGTCCCCAGCTGGTCCTGACTCATACTCACAGTGTTACCAGTAACTGGTATTGACTGGTGAGATCCAGTGATGTCATCCATTTACCTAACCAAGCTCAGTATATTCCTTGGGACTGCATCATGCTTGGCAATATCCTCCCTGTCCTATATGGGCTCTCAACCAGCACAACCCATGCTGGATGGAGGAGATTTCCAGCTAGAGCATTGTTAGGATTTTGGGATTTGGAGATGGCTCAGCAAGTGAAACATCCCACATGACTTCAGTTCACAGCAGTGGTCAAAAGCAGAGCTGTGCACGCTGGCTGTGCCTGAGAAAATCCAGAACAAACAGCAAACAAGCCAGACCTTGCTGAGATCAGCAAAGGGAGGCTGTGGCTCAGCCTTTCACAGTGCACTTACTACGTGGCCATCTCTATGCATCAAGTAAAGAGAGAGTGAGAGAGAGAAAAGCACTTCTTGAGTGCTTTTCATTGAGCCATGAGGAATCTTCCACTTCTTACCTCCTTCCCTCAATGTATCTAAATTCTTAATATGATTGATCCTATCAAATTGCTCAGTGGAGTAAAGAAACCTCCTATTTTCATGACACAGTTGCTTCACAGATTCACAATGTCATCTTGAAAGCATTCAACATCCTAATTATTATCAATGCACCCAAATTTCTACTTAGGAACCTAAATATCATTATGAAATTCAATCCAAATTGACTACTTATTTTCATACCTGCTGAGTCAAACATGGAACTTAAAATCCCTTTGAGCCTACTTGCAGATGGCTTATCCCTCTATCATGGTGGAAACATCTAGCTTCAGTGGATCACACAGGGAAAAACCCAGGCAGAAAATCTCATGTTCCCACATCTGGATTCCTGCACAAAGAAAAGTCCTTACCTGCAGAAAGCTTAATTTCATTTTTCCTGGAGGAATGGTTCCATGCAAGTGCCATGCAAACTGAGCTGAAGAACAAGCTGCTGCACCTCCCATGCCCATCTGCCACCTTAAGCATACAAGTCCATGTCTTGCTCCTGGCATTTTGCATCAAGCAAAGGTGAGGACAGTGGCAGAATTCTGCTTTTACCCCACCTCTGCACACACACAGCAAACTCCGTGGATGCCACGAGCACATAGTCTCCTCCCTTCTCCACCATATTTTGACAGAATTTTGGGAATTGTTTAAATGCAAGAAAACTACTTGAACTTAATACCAACAAACACAACCAAGGATTATTTAACACCAGCATGGACATAAGACACCTACAACAAACACCACACCTTCACTAATCCTTCAGATGTCCAGCTTCTGTTCGGGTCTGTGTCCTCACAGACATCTTTGTGTTGCCCTGTAGTATGTTTACACTGAAGTTAGGAGCTTTTGTCCTTATCAGTGTGCTGTGCTAAATAATCTTCTTGTAACATTGGGGGTTTCTTGCCCTTTTTTGTTTGTAACAGAAATGCAATATTCACAGGCATTATGAAAACAAGTGTGAGTGAAAACAATGATCCAAGAAGCACTATGGCTACAAGCTAGTATAAGAAAGCAATGACCTGAAGAATCTCATTCAATTTTAGTGTAAATATTTAAATTTGCATGAATAGGTAAGTCTTCATATACCACACTCAGCAACATTTTTGGGTGAAACTAGGGCAGGAAGAATATGGCCATAGACTCCTGAGGAATCTACCACACCTGTCCCATGTTCACCCCAAAATATTTATCTATCCATAATGCCTACTTGCTACTAAGATTGCAAGCTTTTGGATAGGCAGTGATCAACCTTTTGTTCTGCCACAATATTTTCTTTGCTGTCAGCCCAGCAGATCTTTCTGCATGGTTAGGAATCCTGACAGAAGGAAAAAAACCCTTCAGTGTATGTCAAAGTATCTAATAAAGGAAGCCAGTATCACAGTTCCTGGTTGACAGAGGGGGAAAGCTGAGAAGGAGAGGTCATGCCTATCCTGGTTTGAAAGAGCAGGTTTGAGCAGTGCAGGCTCTCCTGTGCTTACCTGTAGAAAACCCAGCTGGCTTTGCCTGGGGGCACAATAGACTGCTGTGTGTGCCTGGGTGGGTGAGATCCTGCCTGCCCTGGATGATGCCTCAGGCACAGGTCACTGGCTGCTTGTACAGCAAATGAGAATGGCCTCGAGGCACACATTGCCAAGCAGAGAGCTCAGACCTCCCACAGACCCCTTCTCAGAGCTGGGAGAGGGACTTCAGGTTCCAGATCCTGTTCTATATCCTTCAGTTTTCCAGTCCATAGGCATTCAAAATATCCCCCAGCTAATTTAGAGAAGTTTTATTTTCAAGGTACCGATATCTAATCTGAGGATAATGGTTCTTTAGCAGCAAAGAGGTGGGTCAGAGTATCCAGCACGTGTGATAGTGACATTTTTGTCAATACCCTGAGTGACATACTGAGTGCAAAGCAGGGGGTGGGTGCTAAGAGGGCAAGGATAACTTGCAGAAGGCCTCTAGTTCTCTGTAAAGCCAACCCTGGAACAATGGGATTTAGCAGAACAACTAGGATTTACCAGAAAGTTTTTTCTTTTCCTTGTTTTGTAAAGATATCATGCCTAACACCGTTGCATGTGCTACAGTACATGATGGCAAAAAACTGGGCCATAGTATAACACACTCCAAGTGCTAAAAAGTGCAAGGACATCTGCAAAAGGTAAAGTCTGATGTTTAAACACCAGAAGCTGTCATTTAGGTGTTCTGATAGGAATTCTACCATGACAGAGACAGTCAGAGTACTTGTTTCAGCTTCAAGCAATGTTCTTTAGATAAGTGTCTGCTGGATATGCTACAAAGAATTGCTCTAATCATAATGACTGTGGATTTTCTGTGCAGACTTTGAAGGCATGTAAAAAGTCAGATGTAACCAGACTTCAGTCCCACCTGTGCTAGTGCATAGAACAAAGGCATCAGTGCTACTAAGAAACTAATGCTATGGCAAAGCAAGTATTTCACACAAGTTGCAGATCCCGTTTCCTCAATATAAGGTGCTAGAAATGTGTCTATAATAATTAATGTCAGACATGGTACAGGACTTGAAAGTTCATTTGGTGTGAACACCTTTTATTCCTTGTATAGGTCCTCTCCATAGATGAATCACTCTGAACAAGAAGTCCTAACCACCCACCCCAAATCAAATAATGCTCTTCACCTGGCTACAACCACATGCTAACTCTTTCCCACACTGAATTCATCAAACTGCTAGTGATTTGCCCACCACTGCAATTGGTACAAGTCAAGGGTAGAGCTTACTCTGACTCAATTCAATATCCAAGAAAATCAAAGAAGAAAATCCCAGGTTGGATGGACAGTTATCAGGACAATATTCACTTAATTAGATCAAAACTAACTAAATTTTACTGTGAGAAATTCATCTTTTTGCTCCTTCACCTGTGTACCCTTCACTATTTCATCCACAAAGACGACAGCTTTTTTTATAATTTTTGGTGAATCTCAAAGGATTGGGTTAAACAATCCAAAACTTAAAAAGCTTTTCCAAGCTATTTGACATTCTGAAGCCTGCAAGGTCTAGTACCAAATACTTAGTCATTTACATTTCCAGCCAAAAGCAGAAGTGTAAAGACTCACACAGACGAAAAACAGAAGTGGGGAAGGGAATGCCTCGGTCACTAGAATCAATTACCCTGCTGATTGTATAGAACTGCAGAAGTCAACAGACACCATTCCTTCTCATGAGACAATCAAAGTTGTACACTTGAAGGCATGGGTGTAACTACTACCAAAGGGCTTTTCCAATTGGCTTCTGCCCCAGCTTATTTTTAAAAGACAGTGATGCCTTGTCAAGGCTGACCTAGAGCAGAGGCTAGACAGAGTTAAAGAATAAAGTAGGTATTTATTAAAAGGCCTCAATGGATACACCTTGGGCAGTACAAGAGCCCAGCCAGGGCTACACCCAAGACGAATCCAAAATGGTCACAAAAAATGGACAACAGGTCACGAGGTCTCTCACTTTTATAAGTTCTGGTCCATTAACATATTGGATTAATTGTGCAATTATAGCTTTAGGTTATGAAGTCCCATCCTTCTTGTTTTTCTCTCTTCAGTCCACGTTGTTTATGCTCTTGGGTCTGAAATTTGGATCATTTGTCCTTGGTCCCAAGCTAGAAAAGGAATTGTTTTGTCTAGCTACTCTGTGAAGAGAGCTTACCATCCCTTAATATGAAGCTCAGAGCTACACACTAAAGCAGTACAGAATCTGAAAAATATAAAAGCTAAAATCTAAGGCATCAACAGCTCCATCCTTTTTGGAAATTGCTCACAAATTTCTTCAAAGATTCCATTGGGAGATGAGGTTTTCTAGGCTAAGATTCAACCCAAAAGGTTTTAATTTTAGCCAAATTGATTTGACTGTTTTTGAGTAGTGAAGGAATGGAAGAAAATACTTGTCCCATATGTTCCAGACAGACGAGCACATTTGCTGAGAAGAAAGAATCCTTCAGGAGACAGAGGGGGAGAGGGGGCAAATATCTCTAAAGGATAAAAATATTCCCAGACACAACACCACCATGAGCTCAGCCCTAACCTTGCGTCAAAGAACACAGCAGCAATGGCATTTGTGTTTACACCAGCTGAGTATCTGGCCCATAGGAATGGAGAAGAAAGCTTTCCATTAAAATCTTGGATAGGACACATCAGAATCTAAACAACATGGCAAAAGCCTCATATGCAAAACTCCCCTCCTATTATTTCTCAAGACCAAAGGACAGTGTATTCCAATGCCTGGAGAAGACAATCTGCTGCAAGCCTTGCCTGGCCATAATGAGTTTGGGCAGTAAGACATCTCTGCTCAGACCTTCAGCAAGAGTCAGAACCTCCAGGAATCTGGGCTCATGAACCCCAAGGGTTCATTAATGGCTCTGTGCTCCTGACAGATCAGCTGCTGAACCCCTCTGGGTCAGACCAAACCTCCCATATCTCATCTGTGGCCTCTTGGCTAAAGTGAGGCAATATGAAGCTCAGAAAGAAAATTTTAAAAGGCCAGTGGTGAATAGAACTCAAAATTAGAGTTGCCCCAATCTTAGCAGTTCCAAGATGAGAGAAAGACAAACCTTAGAACTGTCAACTTCTTGTCCTGACCATGGAAGCCCATGGATCTATACCAAAAACGAGCCCATCCTGTGGTGCTACCTTAGGCAGAATTCATAAGGCTTGATGCATGTCCTGTTAATAAGACTGCCAGGTTCTCACAAGAACCCAGCTGCACAGCATGAAGCCTAGAGATTCAAAAACATGGATCATCTCTTAACTTACTCTCAACAGGGCCTTTAAAGTTTGCAGATTCTTGGTGTCATATGCCAAGTCCAAGACGTTCCAGTTTCCTCAGCTTCCAAGGAGATTCTCATCAAGAAATCATCATGAAGCTGTAGATAAATGAGAACCTGGAGTCATGACCAGCACACTCATTTTTATTTAGTAATAACATCATTATTAAGTAGCTGTGTCCTCAGTACTTCATCAAGCTTGACAGGTGTTACACAAAAACCTCTGCCTTAAAGAGTTTACAATTTATAAAGACGAGCAGCAAACAAAGGAGGAACTAGGCAAGGATTTCAAACAGAAATATATATAATTCAACATCCGTTTGCAGTGTGCAAATGTATAGGTATGCTAACTAGTACCTGTGCATTAACTCCATCTGTGCTGCCCCCTTAGCTGTTGCTAGTCTCCTGGTTCTTATATTAGTATTTATTACAGACATAGACCTCGGAGGAAAAAATACCTGGTTTTGTTCTCTGTTTCTTACAGTCTCCTTTCAAGGCTTGCCATTGAGCTCTGCTAGACACAGGCTCCTTATAAGGACATTAAGGATGCTCATAAGCATTTGATAAGGCACAGGTGAGTAGGGGGCACCAGGGAGGTAATGAAGGGGAAAAAGAGCAAACAAAGTCTGAAAGGCAAGACTCTCCCACTTGGTACAGATAGACAGAAGTAATAATGAAAAAGAAGTGCAGATATCTATGACAACATTATCAATCAGCAAATTTTCTTAGTGGTGATCCAGTGTCCATACCTTTAGCAGCAGTAGTCTGTAGGAGGTTAGATGAGAAAAGGAAAGCTTGCAGAAGTCTGAGAAGGAAGAGAAAAATGAGAAAAAGATGGGAGGACACTTTCAACATAATTAAAATAACAAAAATATTGGCATAGATTATACATATGTAGCAGAAAAGAGTCATATAAACAAAACAGTAGTCATTTAATAGCCAGGAAGATGGTAGAAAACCAATGGGATGGTATTTTAAATCCCAGCAAAGTTTACCAGTAGCTGGTCCATGATGATGAATAACCCATTTATATTCCATGCTGTGGACACCTGGAGACATGAGTGTATGCAGGAAGATAACACAAGTCTATTCTAAAACTTCCTCCAATGTAACTAGCATGCTTACACTAGCATGAAGACACATGCAGACAGCTTACAAAAGCCCTCATGCTGGGGCAGGTTAGCCTGAGTGATACAACTCAGCCAAACAAAAGGCTTTTTTTACCTTCTTGATTTTTACACAGGAACTTTTGCCAGCACAGCTGCACTGGGTTTGAACACATCTAACTAATACTGGTCCACAGCCTAGGTAGGTTCTTGGAAAATACACCTGAGGTCCCAACCCTGCAGCAGGATTGGCAATGTGACATTCTAAGAAAGGTTTCCTGTATTACAGCCTGCTAATTTACCTGCTATTGTCAAATCTTAGTGATTAAAGACATGACTCACACCCCCTAAGAGCAGTATGTTTAGGTTAAACATGATGGGGTTTTGAAAACATGTTAGGTAATAAACATTGGGCTTCTTTCTTAACTGCCTTTTGTTTAGGGTTGTCAGTTGTGCAGGTTAAAACTTTGATTACAGATAAAGGTGATTTTTTTTCATCCTGGGAACTGCAGCCAGAGCCAGGTGTGTAGGATTAGCTCATTGTATCCCCAGAGCAGAGCAGCACTGCAGTGTGAACCCATGGCAACACCCACAGTCTGCTCAACAAGCCACCCCTCCAGGTCCCACCACTGGTGGGGACAGTGGCATGGGCCACACAAGGTAGTGACCCTAAGTCTGAAAGTGGTACAGCTCTCTTTCCCAATCAATTAGAGGACTCCTGTGCCTGGGTCAATGACTCTAGTGAGGACACCGAGCTCCTTATGTGGCCTTGGCTCCTTATAGGACCCTATATAAAGTTAGTCATGTATCTTTGTGTCCAAGTTTCCTGTCCCTCAAAGGGGACACTAATCCCACGTGGGACCCCACTTGTCTCAACTATTCAGAGCAGCTGAATAGTATGCAAAAGAGGTGAGAGCTTCACCTGCAAACACAATTCAGTCATGGTTATAAATTCTCTTTCTTTTGATTCAACAGTATACTTAATTTTGGTCCAGAATAAGCACATTGACTTGCAGATAAGCACTGAGGCACTGAGGTGTGATGGGCAGTACTTTGTCACTTTCGAAGTTCTCAACCCTTGTGAGACAGAAATTATCTCCACATCAAAATTAGCTACTCTAAAGAAAAACAGGACAGTTCTGTGCCATTACTGCAGGGTCTGGGCTGTACGTCGGTGAGGAAGTCCCCGAGTTTAAACATTAGGAATATAGCAACCATGAAAAGAAATCAGCATGAAAAGCAAGCCCCAAGCAAGAGAAAAGAAATCACTAACTTGCTGCAACACTGTAGTAACTGTGACTCTTGACCACATATCTTCTGAGGACCTCAAAAGTTTCTAGAAGAAACTGGTTACCAAGAAGTTTCGTGGGTGAAAGGAAAAATGGAACCCATAAATGATTCCACTTACTTGATGATGGGGCACACTCATCCCAACCCTTCATTTCCTGTACCACCAGCATCAAGGATTGTGTTGACCACAGAACTTCTAAGATCAGTGCTGATATCCAGCCAAGATGTGAAGAAAATCTCTGGTTTGGATTTCAAGGCTTGGCCAGAAGGGAGCAGAAGAGCCCTGCAGAATGCACACACTGGGCACAGTGCTGTCCTGCACAGAGCCCAGCTTTGCTGTCAGCACGTGGCAGCCAGGCTCCCAACAGATAGGACAACTGCAAGATTAAGCAAACTCACCAACATCACCTCACAGCCTAGGAAACTGTGGCTTTTCAGTTCTCTACACGTGCAAGTTGTATGCCTATAGTCATGCCAGTCCATGAAGACACTAGAAGTTGTCCATTTCCTTTCTCACTGCTGATATACTTTCAGTTTATAAATACATGTACACCAAAAGAGTTCAACCCTATATAAGAAGAGCACAAACCAAGTCCAGTTTCACATACTTTTAGAAAAGTGGAACCGTATCTATGCTTATTGGAAGGTCAGGTTAAGACCAAATCTCCCCTTCCCTATTGACTTGAATATCCCGGTTCCTGTAATAAAATTTCAGTCAATAATTGAAAAATCAAGTCTTAACTGAGGACCAAAAAAGGATGGCAAGAAGGAATCTGTTTCAAATAATTTCTAGTTAGGAACAATATTTCAGAACAGGTTTCACAATAAGACAGAACAGTAAACACAGAAGACCAAGGGTTTGCCTTGTGCAGAAGTGTTTCCTAGACAGCAGTTCATGAGGGCCTGTCCTGGACACAAGGCTCCAGTTGCTGTCTGGCACACAATTGCAGAAGCAGTCCTGCAGCAGGTTTTACAACTGGTTTCTTGGAAGACCAACATTAGCAAAACATTCAATGTAAATATGCCAGTCTTTTACTGCTTAGAGACCTTACGGCAAACTTTCATCTGACAGGAGCTCCCTTTAGAGCATGGCCCAGGTCCATCTACCCCATCACTGAAGAGTCAGTGCCTTACCTGGGACATTTTCAGGCTTGTATCAGGGTAAAGGAAGGTTTGTATTTCACATCTGGTCCAAATTTAGGGTCACATTGTTTGGGCAGGCTTAGAACCATGGGCTTTTCTCAACATTCTCTCCTCACCTGTGTTAGTCACACTAGTGGATGTAGTAGCTGAGAAACCTTGGACAACCAACACAAGCATCCAGGAGCATGATATGGTCCATCTGCCAGAGAGCACTCTGACCATTCACCTGGATCAAACAGCTCCAGAGGCAGCTCTGAGCTAGCCCAGCTGATTTTGCCCAGTGTGAAGGAAGGCAGAATCACATCAGTACAGGCAACACTCAAGTCTTGACTGGGCATCCTCAGAAGCATGGTCAGGAACCCTATGGGCTGAGCAGTGGATCCTGTTTACTCCTTAAACTCAAAGTGGAGTTAGAATGCATCAAGCTTTCCTAGCAGCTGGGCTATATACACAAAACTGGGTATTGATGTTTACAAGACACAGAGCTCATTTCTATTTGTTTCTATGCACAAAGAACAAAACATTTAGGTACTTTTCCCCCTAAAATAACTTCGCTCTTGTCTTTTTCCCTCAGTCATCCAAGAATGAGGGCTCTGTGCGACCAGAAGAAGGGAAAAGCTTGGAAATCCATCTTGTTCAACTGTTGCTTTTCCTTGCTGACATTTAGCCCAGACAATGTGAGCACCACCCTCAGTCACACCCAGCTGGGCTCAGTGACTTCACTGGGAAGCCATGGTGCAGCACGGCTGCAAACAACAGCAAACACAGCTCAAGTGTTTCTCTGTGGAGCACAAGATTGTTTGCTAGATTGATTCCTTGCTCAGGATATTTTGGGTGCAAAATATGTTGCCTTAACCTTGCTGCACTGCTCCTGGTCCCAGGGGTAATGGCACAGGGAAGATGAGATGGGAACACAGATTTCCTCTTCCTGGCTCTGCCCCAGGGACAGCTCTCACCTCTGCTCCTCCATTCTTGTGGCTTTGGCAGGACCTCGCAAGCTAGAGATGAAAGAACAGTCTAAAGAGCTGTCTGCTGTAGCTGCTATCACTCATACCTTCCAAAATATCCACTGTGATAGTGAATAAGAGAGGGGTGTTTAGGGGGACATAATAGACCCCATGAAAAATGAGCAGGGATTCAGACTGCTTCTCTGCTGATCAAGTCATGCTGTTTCAAATACACAAAATTCTGAAATCAATCAGTGGGGCCAAAACACTGACTCAAACCAAGATACACCCCAGCTGAATAGTAAAATGCAGCATCAGGTGAGGGATGAAGGCAGAAGAAGGGATCATCTCCCCACCAACCACCTCTAGCCAGGAGTGAGCTGGAACTGGCTCAGCATTGCCTAAAAGAGAGCTCTGAGCCCCAGTGCAAGAGCCACAAACCCCACGTGTCGGGGAAAGAAAACCCCATCTGCACCTCCCTCCAGCCCTCCCCACACACCCCAGCCCTGTTGAGCCTCCAGGGATCCTCCCAGCGTGATGGGGGTTCGGTTCTTACTGTGACAACCCAATTCTCCACACTGCTGCCCAAGTCCTGGCCATGGGTCACCCCCTGTGCCTTGGCTTTGCCCCTTGCAGGGCAGGCTCCTCATGCTGACACTTGCAACACCCAGCATGGAGCAGGTCCCAGCCAGGACCTTCAGCAAAGCCAGTGCTCCTTAGGAGTAAGAGCCCGTTTTGCTTCCCTTCGTCACTGGAAGCCCTGCTTTCAATTCTGGCCAGCCCTGCACTGCTCAGCTTCATGAGCACAGGGCAGAGCACGTCTGAGTGCCAGAGCTCTGTGTGCGTTTCAGCCTGCCCTGGCCAACACGTGTCTCCCCTCGCAAAAATCTAGACATAAATAAAAGAATTTAACAGCTAGAACGTCCCAGTTAATGATTAAGCAGGGACAGTTGCACAACCTCCCCTGGAATGTCTGTGTTGATGGCTGTGGTACACTGACAGGCTGGAATGGCAAAAACAGTCTGACAGCGAGGACAGGATGGGGTCCAGGTGATGCAGCTGCCACAGCAAGACTCGGCAGGAGATGGGCTGTCCTTCTGCAGCAGGAGGCTGCTCCCCCTGTTAGCACGTCAGCCCCAAGCTCCAGGGATTTGGGGCACAGGGCTGGTGGTGAGCAGCCTCAGCAGGATGTGGGAGTCCTACCATCACAGAGAGCAGGAAAATACAGCACTGTTGTGTGTTTTATACAGCTGGTTCATTTGCAGGCATGGGTCAGTGCAAAGCAAATGCAAACCTCATGCCTCAATGTCCTTATATATGAGTTTAAAAGCACACAGCACACTTATAAAAGGGCTGTGTCTCAGGCCTAACCTATAACTGCCAAATGAAAATCTATCAAGGTTGATGAGTAGAGGTCTTTTTACAGCATTCAGCACATCTGACACTATACCAGACTTTAGAAAGTCCTGCAAGAACAAGGGCAAATAATTATCTAGAATAAATCCAGTCAAATAGGAGTTCAGACACCCTACTCTTCGTTTACACGGGCATGTCCTCTACTTGGAAATGTGGTAAGCTTTCAAGTCAAATTCCTGGAAAGATTAGCCTAATGCACAACTCCCAGATCCCACAGCTCATTAGGAAGAGGCTCTAATGCAACACCTTTCAAGTAGTCCATGAGCGTGCTGGCAAAGCAGTTTCTTGCACACATTTGCTGGAGACAAAAGTCTGCTTGGCTGGTCATTGGGTCATTTCAGCTTCAGAGACATCACCCAGCCACAGACAGTATCCACCCAGCGCTTCAGGGTGACAAGGAACAGAGAAACCTAATGCTGCTGCTAGAAAATGGGTTAGTGGATTGATTCATCTATAGGAATAATGTCCTTATGACACACCTTTTGCTGGTTCCAGTAAAGGGCAAAAGGGCACAAGTGTAACAGCCAGCACAGTACGTGGGCTATTTAACGATGTCCTGCAAAGAAAACTCTCCATTGCCAACTTACTTCATTGCTGAAAAAGAATAAATGAAATTCCCTGACACAGCCTTCATGAAGGCATCTGGAGGTGAACAGGTCATTTCCAATATTAGCAATTTTTCCCTCTAATAAATTTCAGAAGGGGGATCACTGTTGAGGCCATTGAAAAGCAGATTCACAGAGACCCAAGGAAGAGGGAGGGAGGTGGTCCCACTGGCAATGGTTAAGAAAGACCATTTTGAGGCAGACTCCAACTTGCAGGCTCAGAAACCACCCAATTTCTCTCATGCTCAAGAAAACACAGGTCTACGGAAGGACATCGGTTGCCAGTAATCCATCTGCACTGCACAGATGCCTGACTCACCTTTAAATGAGCAAACTTCTCAGTCTTGAAATCAGTTCTGTCCCTCAGCCATGCCTTGGCCACCCACTGGTCCCTGCCTGGTTGAGACTGCAGAAATGCTTCATAACTAACAGCAATTGTCATTCTGGTTTCATCACTGTTTTTCCAAGCAGCTTCTGTCTCTGCTGTTTGGAAACAATGCTCAAGGCTACCAGCACCAGATCAATAACTCATCTGGAAACAAACAACTGAGATGAAGGAAGATGGTCAAGGGAGGACCTTTTTGCCGAGGGAAGGTTTTCTGCCCCGTGATAGGAACCAGAGACAGTCGTGAGAACACAGGCACAGAGAGCAGAGCACCAGGATGGGAGGCCAGACACGGAGCAAAGGGAGCCACACGCTGGGGAGCATTGCTACATTCTGCTGACATTAGTGCCCCTCACCAACTTGTCTACAGTCAGCTGAGGAGAACACATCCTTGTAGCCAAGGGGACATCATATGTAAACCCCAAAATTCCAGAAAGAAAGCTGATGCAGTTCTCATTATAATGAAATAATGTACACTCATACACCACTCATCCAAGTGTATCCCAAATGCTTTTCACATGTTCTTGTTTCTTTCCCATGTTCTGAGAATTGAGCAAAAGATTTTCCTGTCTAATTTTTTCCTACCAGCATATATGAGATTTTTTACCAAATGGACAATTAATGAGTGTGTTTGCCAAGAGGTGGAGTACAAAATACTGTACATTTGTAACACTATTATCCAAAGACTCTGATTTTGACAAATATTTAGCTCAGTATTTGCACAGGGCTGATGTCTCATAGAAAGACCCTCAGCATGGGTCTCTGTCATGTATCCCCATCCTCATTGCAAGGCACATCCCTCTCCAAAAGAGGGGAAAACAACACAAAACACACATATGCACCTACCTTCCCAGAAAGGATCAAAGGGGCTGTATCATGAATTATATAACAGCATAAAACCCACTGAATGTAGCAGAAAGGAATAAACATCAAACATCAATCTTTGAGCATCTGGCCTTGGACTAACTGGGTCTTTTCCCAGGACTGCACACTGGAGAAAGGTAGACTGAACTTCATAAATGGCATGGCTGCAAAAAACAGCAATACCTTGATAATTCAGAGAATTTAAAGCCGGAAAGGACTATATTGCTTGTCAGT
Organism: Leptocoma aspasia; assembly: GCA_013399835.1. Taxonomy (NCBI): domain Eukaryota; kingdom Metazoa; phylum Chordata; class Aves; order Passeriformes; family Nectariniidae; genus Leptocoma; species Leptocoma aspasia. The sequence continues at coordinate 102,504 of VXAX01003269.1, forward strand.
TCCCTTTCTATTTACTGAAACAGCTTCTTCTGCTTAAAATAGTGCTTTGGTATCACTAAAACATATCTTTCAGCAAGGACCTCATTCAGTAGCTACCAAGAAGCAGATAATCAATTCCATTCAATTGTAATTTGTCTAATCGCCCTCCCATTAAAAGTGATGCTTTATTTTTAAGTTCCATCTTCTCTCTTCAGCTGCAAACCCTTCATCTGGCTGCTCTTTCCAGAAGAAATGGCATACTCCTCTTGCTGCTGTGCTGCAGCTACTCAGGGTGATTAAGTGAGCCTGCCCTACCATGAGCTAAAGACAGGGAATTTCTTACATCTCTCAGTGTAAAAAAAAGAGGCTTCTCCCAACTCCCCCTTTTGGGGCACTTTTCTGTGCCCCATTCATTTTTAAAAATTTCTTTTAAAAGCTCTAGAGGTGAAGGCTCTATACCAGTATCAATCTCACCTATGCCTGATAAAAGCAGCATAACCCCGCTGAACAAGCAAATGAATGATAGAATTAAAAGCTACAAATCTACTGAAATTTTAGTCACACACCTGACACCTCCCCATCACTGAAATGCAGGCAATTTCCAAAAGCACTATTGGTGCTTTAAAACTGCACTTCAAATACACACCAATTGCTTCGGTCATGACAAAAAGCACAGTAAAATAAAATATGACACAGTATAATAAAATAGAATTACTAGAACTGTGGAGATTAATATCCCCCCCCATTTAGAAGAAGTGCCTTTTTCAATCTTTAAGGACCATATCTTAAATCTTTTAACAGCCACATAATTTTATGGTAGTGCCACTATTCTGTGCTGCTGCACATGAGTCAGTCTTCCATAAGGCCATGTACAAAAGATTATGTTTTGGTTATATTTTAACTGAAGCAAAAATACAAGTCGTACAGCTCTTTCATTCACAGTAGTATCTTGTTTGTGTAATGTAATTGAAGTGCACTCAGAGCTCTTATGTCTGTTAAAGATGTCTTTGGTCTGTAGATTTGGACTACTGGTAATGAATCAGTTATTAAAAAATCATTGTGGACGTCTATAGCACAAGCCACATTAGATCACAAAACCACAAGAACAATTTTTCTAGGTCACAGATAAATATATTTGAAACAACTGTTGGTTCTCCCCTCAAAAATGTTTGCAAATTCCTCAAGTATCTCATAAAATCTGTATTTCTCAGACTGCCCTGGCAGGGATTTCAAGTTTGCGCTTCATATCATCACTGAGGAGTTCATAAAAAGCAGACTTCCAAACTGGACATACTTTTTCACTCTCAGCTACACAGTGCTCCTCAAGGCATTGCATTTTTTCCCTGGACCCACCATAAGAATCAAATCAAATAACTCACAGCTTGTCACTAGATTAGAAATTAAAGATGAGCAGGAGCAACAACCAGACTGACAACTTGCTAATTCGAACAAGATGATCTGATCTTATTACAGGGAAGGTTTTTCTGGAAGCTCCTGCAAGAACAAGGGTGTTCATTGCTACTCCAGAGACTCTGCAGAAACACCAGCCTTCAGCTAGGTTTGTAATTGCCCCTCAGCATGAAAACTGCTGTCAGCACGTGTAACTGGTGGGGCAAAGTTGAGAACTCGAACCACAGACCACCTTTGCTGCAGAAATTGATGTTGTCTTATACAGCCTGGGTAAGGAGGAGCCCTGTAGGAGTGTGAGCACGTGTGTGCAAATCATGCCTGAAAACGCAGCTGGCCAGCTCTATAATCAATTACTATTCATGTTTTCTCAGAACAGCTTAGAGTCTCTTCAAGCATGGCACATATGAAATTCTATTCACAGGTGTTTACAGACTTAAAACTAGGACAGAGGAGATCTGTGTTTCATAGAGGAAGTCAATGCTCTGATAGGGATTATATATTGTTGAATATATCGATTTTCACAAATAGATGCCCAGAACTTATTTGAAACTTATTGGCAGCCCATTGTAAAACAAGCACTGAGATAAAGGAATGAAGACAAGATTTTCCAGACAGTATCAGCACACTGTATGTCCCACCTCTAAAAAGTAAAACTGAAGATTTACAGTAATAAACTTCCAGTTACCATATTGATGTGAATAATTTCCATCTTGTCACTAGAAGAACAAAAGTCTATATAATACTGAGCAAAGGACCAAGACAGCAGTAAAATATGGTTGATAGTTCTATAGGTATTTGACAGCTGAAAAATGAGTCAAGATAATTTACTGAGAATTATGTAAATGAAAGTACTACCTATATGTAAGCACACACACATATGCATACATGATGTTCATTATGCAAAAACATACCCAAAATTTCTTCAGCCACATTGGTTTGAATGGATGCCATTCCTTCTCACCATCGGTTCTAAAGAGCATTCCTTGGCTTTAAACTGAAATGTGTTTATGGAAAACTGGCTACAACCAGCTCAAACAGGTCAAAATTTATGTTCTTTCTATCAGCAATCAGTCTCTTGCAAGGAAAGCCAAGGGGAAATGATCCTTGACACACTGCTCTGGGTAGCTATGAAAATCCTTCCAATTGTATACTACTCCCAACAGTGACAATAAGTAGATACTATTTGTCAATAATACTGATTGCCATCAGTCTGGGGTTAGTATACTTTCACACATATAAACTGCATCTCAGATAACCCATATATGAAAGTATGAGTTGTTGTAAATGTGTCCTCAGTTCACCTCAATATTAACTACCTCCCACAAAGCTGGAGGCAGAGGCAGGTGCCAGTCAAGGGGTTCAGCCGTTGTGGTGATGCAGCTTTCCCTCATGATGCACTTATGTGTCTGTGGTCTCTCCTACTGCTAAATCACAGGGACTTTCCTGCAGGTGACACATGGATTTATATGTGGCTACTTTAAAATACCTGTAAGATAAAAATGAGAGTGCCTGATGACATGTCTCTAGCTGGGCACACAAAATTCTCAGTCATTTGTCACTCTAGACAGTTTCCACACACTGAGGAAGACAAATGAGTGCCACCATGCTGGTTTAGGTGGTCACAGGAGTGCCCTCTCATAGCCACACAGCTGGCATGGCTGCACCATGCAGGGAGTACAGCAGGCTGCAGCGACAAGCTGAATCACAGAATCTATCATTTAGGTTGGAAAAGACCTCTAAGATCACAGAGTCCAACCATTAACCCAGCACTGCCAAGTCCACCACTGAACCATGTCCGTAATCACCACATGTACACAGCTTTTAAATACCTCCAGGGGTGGTGACTCAACTGAAATGTCATGCCAGACATTTCCAGCAAACTTGAATCTCCACAGAGCAGTCCAAAGCCTGGCAGAAATCCTGATACCAGGACTTTTTCCAAGGGAGAATCTTATCTGTGAGCATGTTTACAAGAAGGTCATTAACTAAAGTTAGAAATTGGGGACCCACTGGGCCATTCAGACCAATGGGCAAAATCGGTCAAGTTGGCAGCACAGGCAAAGACCTCATGCTGATGGAATAAGAGAAAGTGTCTTCCTAGCTCAATGAATGTGCAGTTCTTTGAGTGAGAAATTAATCCACTTTTTTTTATTTTCATCTCCTTGAACTGGAGATAACACAGCCCAAGCAATGATTTTGTATCAGGTGTATTTTTTACTGGACAAAGTTCACCTGACATGGGGGCAGCAGCCACATAGATTATAGCTCTGTTGGGTTTTAAAGACCTTAAGGTGCTGTTTAGGCAAATAACTGCTTGGCCTCCCTGCTAGCAATCCAATAAACCACTTTAAAACATTTTTAAAACAATGACATAACTCCTAGAAGGATTTTGATGGTGCATGTTTAGCCCTTCTAAGGTACATTTCATTTCCATTAAAAGCTGCAGACATTTTGTGGAACAGAAAGCTGAAAATAAAAATGCCTGGAACAGCAGAATCCAGGACCAAAGAAAGTCAAGATTTGTGAACAAAGTAACAGATAATATCAAACTGAACAAGAAGCCTGCCTGAAATGAGGCTGCAGGAATGCTCCCACTTCAAGAGCATCACACCGACCCACCCGAGCATAAAAAAATTGCAGCTTTGCACAGGGAGACACTCAAAGAAGACTGGGGGCAATTCCCCACTTTCCAGAAAAGAGAGGGAACAATTAAGGAGTACTGGGCTCAACTAATGCACTCTCCAGCATTTACAAGCTCATCACCAGTGGGTACTGGTCACACAGGCTCCTTCTGCACTTAAACAGGATTCACCACCGATGTGTGTGGAGACCTGAAGTGGGCTGGACTAGTTACTCCACACAAGCTGACCATAGTGGGATATAAAACCTCTAGATTAGACAAGATACTTGATTTTTGGAGGGATAAATATGACTCCTAAGCACAGTTTGCCATTTTACCTGGAATGGTTTCGGCACCAGACAATGCAGGACCAAGCACTTCCTGATCTACTGAGACCAGGTCCATTCTTCTTTACTGGGTAACACCATAGCTTCCTCCAGGCCAATGCATCCAAGTTTTCTTGACATAAAAAACCAGACTGTGCATGTCAAGATCTTGTCTCTGCCAGGCCTTGAGACACAGCAGGATCAGGCACTTATCTGGCAATCACAGTAAAACTACTTTTGGTTCCATGCAGTTCCTAAGTCACTGCCTATTTGAAGTATTTCAGTTTCTTAGGCAAGGGAGATGGCATTTTTCTGGAAGACAGATCTGTGTGGATCTGCATCACTGAATACTGAGGGTTTCTTTCAAAGACATCTGCCTGGAGTGACTCCTGAGTCCTGTTCAGCTTAGCTAAAGTTATCATCTGACTACATCCAAAATATCATAAATTCATCTTTAAGGAAACATTTGTTCTGACCACTGACAGTCTCTGTCTAATAAATGTTTTCTAGAAAAGGTGGAGTATAGTACATCTCATAAAAATATAGGAGTTACAGACGTTTAACAAATCTGGATTTTGAGAAAAATACACAGTTAATTCACTGCATTTGGTAACAGCATTACACTGTCACATCCCAGCAGATACTGTCATCCACCACATGCAATGTCTGCATTCCCAAGTCAGAAAATTGGCATATATTTTTCTCTGAAGGCTTGAGTCTAGTGCCTCATTCCTCTCATCAACCACCAATTTCTTCCTTAATGTTAGGAGGCATCTTATTTCCTTTGCACACATCAAACTTTCCCTCCTTATTTTCCCCTCAGAAAGACTTCACTCCTGTATGTTGAGGAACTTTCTCTCTTTGATTTTCATTGATGAAAAAATCACATCACCACATACTCTTACATGAACAACCCAGATCATTGTTTTGCCTCATTATACATTGCTATAATATTCAATTTCAGTGCTTAGGACCCACGATCAGGTTCACTGCTGGGAGAATTTCCTTTTGCCATTCCTAGTGTCTTTATGAACTCTCTAATTTCATTGCTCTTTGAAAGAAGCAGGGTTTCCAGGTCAATAATTTCCCATCTTTGGAAGCTGTTCAGTTAATATTTTGTTTCTTGTGGTGTCCTTGTGACTATATTGAGATGCTAATCCTGAAACAGTTTTAGACCATTTTATTCTTCCCCTCCAGGGATGAGAACACACTGCATACTCCTAGTTCACATAATTTTGAATCCATTCCTCACAGCACTGCACACATTTTCAGCACTTTCCTCCATTGTAGCTCAAAAGCCATAAGTTGTCATGGCTCATGAAAATCATTGCTACAGCTTCACCAGCTGATACTCAAACTAACTTCATCAATTGATGAGGCAACTAATCCATGCAGTCATCTTTTTTCAAAACTGTTCCATCACTTTATTTTACTTTTTCATTTCTGTCTGCACCTCTGATCCTAATGTCAATCTTCAAGCTGCCAGCTGAACACAAGTTCCCATTTGTTTCGATATCACAAACTCTTTTTGGTAACACTAATCACTGTCTGCTGGTCTGGGTGCTTGGATTATGCCCCTTCACTATTACCAAATTTAGCTGTGCTGTTATGTTGCAGCTGGTGGTTAATGTTAACATTCCTTTCTAATTAGCTTCTACGTTAAACACATGTGACAAAAAGAAACCCTTTATTTTTTAAGCACATAAGCCAAGGAAAATTAACTTACAGCACAGTCTTTGTGTCTTAAGTGAGAGTGGTGTGTTTATGGCCAAAATACCATCAAAGCTATGACAACACAACCCAGGTGATTACAATATGAAAGCTCCCTGCTGATACCAAAGGTTGCATTTTTTTAGCTTGTAACTCATGCCCCTCCCCAAAGCCAGGTAAAACAAAACAAAAAACAGAGAAAAAAGATAAAGGCAAAGACAAGATGAGATGAAGGAAAGGGAATTGTTGTTTCTCCTCTACCCCAAACTACACATGAAGGAGAAAGGAATCTGAACAGGTGACTCAGCCAGATCAGGCAGAGCCACCAGAGGCTAAGAATTTTTGGATTGTGAAAACATTTTCCTCAGCGTTTGCAAGCCTAGAGCATCTTCAAAGAATTACAGACATTATGATCTGTTATCATGGTAAACCTGACCAGCTAGATCCCACCCAGACTTCATTTAAGACCCCTGTATGCTCTGTTACTTGCTTTCCTATGTCTCCTGTGCCTTTAGTCCAGTCTGTGTCCCGTTCTCCAACACAACAACAATTTGCAGAGATGACATTATCAAATGCCAGAAGGTGCTCATGCAAACCTTGTTGTTTGCTACACAAAAGAGTCAGTGAGAAAGAGACAGATGACCTTCTCTCCAAATTTCAGTGTTCAGCTTAATGCTGATGACCCTAAGGTTGCCCAAGTTATCTAGTGGGCTATGTCACCTCGGCAAGCCCCGTTAGCTAAGGGCAACCAGGAACCAAGCAACACTCAGTCTGTGTGAGGATGGATGTGAGCCACAAAATCTGGATGCAATCTCATGCACTACATGTCTCATATATGTCTTTTATTAAGTGACATAAGGTGGCTAGACAAGACAGTCTGATTCCCACCTCTTTCATGTCCTGCAATAGCTTTTTTGAGGTCTCATCAGAGTTGCCTCTTGCACAACCAACACTTTCCTTGCTTCTTTTCCATGTTTAAGAACCACACAGTCCTTAAGCCAGCACTGTTTAAAGACCAGGGAGTCCCAGTGCTCTCCCCATGGTGCTGGACTGCAGGCCTGCAGGAGAAAACTGTGGAAGCCAGGTTCTCTCTGCCATGTTAGCCCCAGCAGGCAGGACTCAGAGTCACTCCAAATCATCTCTGAGATGCTGCAGCGATGAGAACACAATGACCAGGTTGCACAGAAAGAAGAGAAAACCCCCAGTCCCTCAGACAGCCCAATGCAACACCAGTGCGGGTGCATAAACCAGAGCCAGTTGGAAACATGAGCAGATCCTTGCAGGAAGGCAGACAAACCCTTTAACACCACTGCTCATAAAGGGCAAAGCAGAAACAGGGAGGTTAAGTAGTTTACTTAAGCTATGGAGCAGAGCCTAGTTAGACACCCTGGAGCTGGGCTCAAGCCACTGTTAGACCAGCAGCTTTCAAATAATCATTCCCACAAACTTCTTCTGTGGTGATATTTCTGAACAATACCAGGGAACATTCCACCATAAACCATGCTGTGTTCCAGTTTCCACATTATAGCTGTGATGTAACTCAGTAACACTTTGTCCCATCAAGCCCAACAACAATAGATTTAATCAGAACATTTGTCTCAGAGAGACAATGGGGAGTTCTGATTAACCTGGCACCAAACTCTGGCAGTTGCCTGAAATGGATTTTTTTTTTCCCCCCTAAATGCTTGCCCTTGGCAGCTCTTCAGCCTGCAATACGCCAAGCCTGTGGCTGCCAGGAGAGCTGTGAAAATACCCCATGCCATTTGACATGCAAACAACATACTTCATTTCAGAAATGCAATATTTCTGCAGAAGCAAGGAGGAAGACACTGTTCCCCGAGCATCCCACCAGCCAACCACATGAGTATCAAGGACATCAGACGACTGTCAGATGCAAAGAGTCTGTCCTGCAGGTGGAAACTGAACAGCAGGCACTGGGCTCTCAAAAGAGGGAAGAGAACAAGGGTAGCTCTGCTCTGCAATGGCTTGGTTGGCATCTCTGCCCAGACCACAAAACCTGTATGGGTTGCTGCAAAGTGGAGAGGCCCCTTTGTATAGGGTAGGTGCAGGTGGGAAGTAAAGCACAGGCATACTCCAACACAGTGATTGACAGACATCAGTCAGTCATCAAAGGTACAGGAGCACAAGCTACAGCCCAGCATGACTGTGCACAAAGCAGGGCTCAATTCTGCATCCAAGCAGCAGGTTGCACCAAGCAGCTCCCTGAGGCCTGCAGGGTGGAATAAAGTATTTTTCAGTTTGGGGTCAGGAGATATCTTGTACTGTCCCCTCACGCAGCCCTCCATGCTCACAGCCCATCCCAGACAGCTTCCTCCCTGGCTTGCATGCAGCAAGCACCTCCACATCTTCATCCATCCACCTGTCCCACACTTGTGCTGCTCACATCCCACAGCCTGCCTGGTTCCCTGCATGCAGCTACCCTTCTCCCTAGCAATGCAGTCACAAAATCCCCTTTCCATAAGGGGCCAAACTGTATCAAGGCTAAGTCTCAGACTTGTCCTGGAACAGATTACTGCTAGGCAGTAATGCTCATGAGATGAAAATGCAATGAGAGTGTATCTCAAACTAGCCCTTGGCATTTGTAATTTAAGACAGTTTGACATAAGTTGGGGGCAATATGAAAAAAAATGAAAACAAAACAAAAACCAAACAAACCAGAAAGAAAACAATGAATAAGAAAGAAGAAATGCAATAACCAAAGCCTGCAAGGAAGTCCCAAAGCAGCTATCAGCCTCCAGCTCTTACTCCATCCTTCCTCCTGCTCAGCCTTGCTGTCACTGCTTTCTCGCAGTAGCACAAAGCGAAGGGGCCAGTTCTGCTAGAGGAGATTTGGGTCCAGAGAAAGAAAGGGGGCTTCCCCAGGGCTCCCCATCAGAACAACTACAAATAGTACTTTATCACAGCATCTTCTGCATATCCTTCTTTCCCAC
>VXAX01003269.1:111541-160812 GCA_013399835.1 Leptocoma aspasia
AAAGAAATCAAGGCAGCTTCTCCAATACTAGACAAAGTTCCAGATGCCCTTGTTTTCAGCAACAGCCACTTCCATTCCCATCCTTTTGTCTTTCTCATGGTTGGCATGAGTGGTACTTCTGCAGTTAAGAACTTCTTGTGTGTGTTGGCAGAGTTGAAGGAACTTTCTCTGGGTGGATCCAGTCAGACAGAGAAGTTTGAGACTTTTTATAAGCATGTTACTCATCCTGACCAGCTCCTGCCTCCCATTCATTTCAATAAAGTATGTTTGTTTTGTTATAAATTTTGATTTGATGTCCACCATTGCCAAGAAAAAAATTCTACATTCTGCATGTCACTACTATGTTCTCCTCTTCTTAAGAGCTTGATGTTGTGAAACAAAAAGATCAATTTATATTAAGGCCATATTTTTATCAGGCCAAGGCTTTTAATGGAAGGAATCTGTGTATGGTAAAATATATTAAAAATTACTATTATTATAAAAACCCACCAAAATAGTCACTGGTCAAAGTATGTAAGCCACTACCTTGTATACTCTATAATTTATCCAAAAACCCTTAGCATTCTTATGACAGTTGTATTATTGTTTCATCCACCACCAAAATAACATCCTGATTCTCAGATTCATTTCAATTGCTCTGCAATTATACAACCAGGTCACTAATTGTGCGCCCAGGAATTTAAAAAAAATTAAAAGAATGAAAAACACCTTGTCTTGAGCTTTCTTAGAGGGCCTTAAGAGTGGAAACTCTCTCATTTCTTAAGGACTTGGTTCACTTTAGGAATTATATTCCTCCCATGGACATGTACAAAGGTTTCCAGTCCAGAGTTTTTGGAGCTATGCAATAATTAGAGTTTTTGCCTAAGCTCAGGAGGTATTGGAATATTCTGAAGGTACCCAGATTTAAAATATAATAAAACCTTCTCCACATGCTTGCAGAGTGGTTTGAAAGCAGATAGAGAAGATCCAGCTGTACAAACAATTATCTTCCAATATTATCTGGAAGCCATTCAGGAGCTGGTAATAGTGTGTATAACACCATCGTTCTGTTCCCCCACATCAGTGGGCTAATTCATATGCAATTACATTTCCAGCCATCATTATCCAGATTCCTAATTCATGGCATTTCAAAGAGACTAATGACGCTCTTACTCTCTTTTTTACTAACCCTATGGTATTTTAAAACCATCTCTTCAGTTGATCTGTATCTCCATTAGAGGTGGTTTCAAATTAGATTTTTGATGCCCCAGCTTTGGGGTCATTCACTAGGTAGACTTCAGATCCATCTCTTCCTATAAACATGACCTATAAACCAGGGCTCAAAGCCAGTGATCCCCAGGCTAGTTCATCTTGATATGTTATTTACTCACTCCTCACTCCCTTTAATAGATTTAAAGTTCTACCTCCAGATATTTTCTTTCCATATGCATTTCCTTCTGAGTCTAGTAGGTTTAATTATTTCCAGACCTTGCAGCCAAAAGTGAAAGAAACCTAAAACATCCTATTAGAATTTTTTTTCTTCAAACACCACAAATAATCCATTGCAATTATTTATGTCTTTGGATAGAGACAAAGCAAGAAAACAAGTAGGCCATAAATGACAACTTGATGTATTTTGGTACACCACAGAACTGCGTCAATGAAATTACTTTTAACTTGTTCTGTTGAGGTTCCTGAGAAATCTTATCATTGCTGAACACAAGCCAAAGTTGATACTGTTTGTATTTTGAGTTGCAGGAAAAACAAGAAGTGTTTCGGGTGATGCTTGAAGACAACCAAGAAAGTGACTGTTTTGAGAAAACAGAAGTGGTTGTGATGGTGTAAGGGCAGAGGCAGGGCACTGTCTGTAAGGAGAAGGCTGTACTGCTGGAAATGTTCTTTCATGCCTCAAAACCTGCCAACTTTTTCCAAATATAATACCAAAAGATTATGTCTTTACCACAGATTTTGCCCTGATCACCTGTACCCTACCCTTCACCTAAAAACCTTTGCATCCCCTCAGGGAATACAGTTGCTTTAGATCAAGTGAGATATGAGTCAAAAATCAAGTGATCCATCTTGATTCACAATAGGTCATAACAATAGCCACAGCATTTAGAAAAACCTTTAGATTGTGATGTGAAGAACATCACAAATCATAGCATATGCCTGCATCTCTCTCATAGCAAGAAATCATAGAATTGACTGGTCTTGTTCTCAACTTTGAGTTTGTCATCATAGGATAACTCACTCTTTCCTTTACCAGAAATTTTGATGATACAGTACATTCTTCTAGAAAGAAAATGGCCCCTAATCAATTCTCATTCATTAGTCCTACAGCAAGGACTGTAGGACTATTGCAACTAATTGCAACACTAATTGCATTCAGCAAGCAATACTCATACTAAAAAAAAGTAAATTTTTCTGTTCTGAAAGACAATTTTCCAAGTCCAGTGTTACTAGCAGCTTTCTTCTTCACATCTGACAATCTACAAATTCTCTACCACTGCTGATATTCAGAATTTACAAGGAAGAATATCTGCCTCTGCAATCAGAATTTGGGTTTGAAAAGGTCTGTGAGCAGCCTAAAGCAAACTAGTTCATTTATTCTATGCTGCCCTGCAGAATGACAAGCGCTCTGTATTTGGGGTTTTCCTCAGTTAATACCTAAAAAAATTACTGCAGGGTAAGGATTTGGTCTGTGCATCAACTACCTCACTTTTGCCAAGCCACCACATCTCCCAGTTTGTTTTGTGCACTGCTAAATCCCATGTGGAAGTAGTTTTGCCACAGCAGGGCTACCTGTGATGATCAACCAGTATGAAGTCTCCAGTGTAGTTATGCTGCCTTGCTAGAAATTCATGCATCCATAACTCATCCCAAAAGAGCAGTTCTGATTCAAACCTTATGGAAAAAGTTGCACTTAAGCATTTAAGCAAAATTAGTGGTGTTGGCATTTATGTGTCATTGCAGGTAGAAGATCTTAAGACTTCTACACACTCCATGACTCCATGAACTTTAGTAAACTGACACATCTTGAATGCTTCAACACATTGTTTTGGTTAAAAGAAAAACCCACATCAAGCTGTTTTGCAGCTTTATTCCTAAAAAATCCATGACACAATGTCTTTTTTTGCAGATAAAAAAGAGCTTTGTGTCAGGTTTCCTCATTTGAGCAATCCTAAAGCTTTACAGAGTGTGAGGTTTTAAGAGCACTAAGAAAATCACTGAGAGACACTGAGGGCTTTGGCTGTTTTACAGCTCTAGGGAAAATAAAAAGAGACCATGAATTTGTTTGTCTTTTAAGGAGCTATACTTAGTGGAAGCATGAAAACAGAGAGGGCTCCACTGGGTGATTAAATAGTAGCCCATATCACGTAATAATAGTACTGATATTGCTTTTTAAAGTACGTTCAAGTGTAAGGAGCTGGGGCTGCACCGTCCTTGCCACAGGAAGCTGCACACAACTCTGGATCCACAGTGCTGCCTGCTCCCTCAATAGACTTCTGTTCTGTCTCTCTATGGGCCTGTGGCTTTTTACTAGTTAATTGCCTCATCCCTGGCTGAGGAGCTCAATCAGATACATAAACCACTTGATGAGCTCATGCTCAACTTCCCTATGGAGCAGCAAAGAGTGAGGATTAGCCGTGGCCTTTGCAGGGCACAGCCAAGCCATAGGCCCCAGCTCTTCCTGCTGGTGGGCTTCAGCACCCTGGGATGGATGTATTAAGGACCAGATCAGGCAACCAACCCTGCTTAAAACATTTTTCTGTAAGTGTCCACCCCTCTTATGATCCAGGTTTGCCACCACCTGTGCCAGAGACATCCTGGGAGATGAGAAGAGATGAAGGGACTGAGAGGGCAACCACAGCTTTGTGGTTACAATGTGGTAGGAAGATGATGAAGTTAAACCATCACAGGGGTTACTCAGAGGTTGGAGATGTGGCCCCTCATTCACACTCCACTGAAAACCAAAACCAGCCCCTCAGGGGCTTTATTGCTCAACTTTATTGCTCACCTCTCTGGTACTGTCTGAAAGACAGGACAAGAAAGAGGACAAGACACACACTCTTCACTTGAGGCTGCTATTTTCATACTTGAATGTGCATTTTCTTTCCCCAGCCACCTCAAACACGCTGTCTTGGACCAATATACCCATTGCTGAAGCTATGAGATTTTGAGAAACTCTCCCAAGCTACAACCAGTCATTTATTTCTAACCTGGAGTAGTCTCTGCATAGACACCACAGCCCAGGCAGAAATTCAATGCAGGGCAGGAATCTTTGTGGGTCAGTGCAGCAGCCAGACACCTCCTGGTGTGAGAGCCCATCCCCAAGCACAGAAAGCTCATCCAAAGACAAGCAGTGTAGGATCAGCAGCAAGAGTAGGGCAAAGTACACATAGAAAAGCTGAAAGAAGAATAAACAGGGGGGGCATGGAAACAAAATACTGTGGAAGAGGAAGCACATGGCAAATATTTTTTGATCTTACCTACAAGTGTGTAGTGAGTGGTCATTAGCACACACAATTTTTGGGACTGTCTGACTGCATAACACTTGAACCCAGACAATGTACAAGGCCAGGGAGGTGAAAAGGTTTACTTTGATCAGCAAAGCAGTGAGTAACAGGCTCACTATGTCTACCATGAGTATTTTACCCCTTGCTAGTTCAGAGGATCACAAAGTCTCTGAAGACATGTGGGGCACAGACAGGAAATGTCAGAGCATTTGCTGGTGACTGCCCATGGCTCCTACATTACCTGTGCAGCAAGATCAGATATTGTACTTGCCTGCACGGGGCAGGGAGTTCCACCTCTAAAACTCCAGTGACAGTGGGAACAGGTGAAGCCAGGGCTCTCTGCTCCTTGTCCCAGGAGTGTCCTTGGCTTCCTTTTCCCATGTGGAGGACCCAGCCTGTACAGTGTGATATGCTTTGAGTGCTTGGTGCTGATCCAGCACTCTCCAGCTTCTCTTAGAGGGCACTAACTCAATTTTTTGACCATCATCCAAACACACTCTTTGCACCACACTTTTTATCACCCCAGCTGGTAATTGCACCAAAGGAGGCTCCCAGATAAATATCAGTAGTAACACATTCTCCCTCACTTGTCATTGTTCTTCCATGACTCAAACAGCTTCAAATGACAGGCTTGAAAAATGGCCAGGGCTTGTAAAGTGTGGGAATGGAAAGTTCGTGAATGCTGGCAAGTGCTTATCAACCCCTACATTGTAATATCAGTAACCAACTGGCAACAGAGCTGTGCCAAATTAGGTGGAAAAGGAGCACACACAAAGAAAGATCAATAGATCTAAAGACAGAATTGCTATAAGCATGAGTACTCCTGAATAATTTCACCCACTATTTGCTACAGCAAGACTTTCTCTTCAGTAGCATCTCTAAGTGCTGTTCCAGTGACTCTCAAGGAAGCTGATACAAAAATCCAAGTGTTTCAGCTGCAGTACAACATATACCTCATCCATTTTTGCAGCTGTTCAGCAAAACCAACGCTACAGCTCAATCATAGTTTGTTGTGGAAAATATTTTATCAACCCATGAATTCTTTGGATCTGCTTAGGAATATCAAAATACTCAGGCAAGCCCTTCAAAGAGAAATGTTACTGGGTATCAAGTGCTAGAGAAAAATTCTTACTCAAGAATATACAGTGCATATGTTGGTCAGTGTGGTGGGATGCACTGCCTGGCCAGTTCTGTAACACAGTGCTGTTTCACTGACCACCACTGAAGTGATGCTTTTGGTTGCAGTGTGTGCAAACCTCGAACACTGGGCAGTCACACCCATCCCATCTTCTGCCTGTGGTAAAGAGGGTTCAGCCATGTCCCCTAGTTCCGTTACTGCCACATCAAAACTATTTTTGCCCTACAGAATTTCCCTTTTCATAAAGATCATGTGGGAAAGAAAGATCATCAACCCCCCCAAAAGTCCATCTGAACATAACAAAAGTGTAAAAAAAAATCCTGCCCTTTTTTAAGCAACTTTTGCAAGAACTAGGACATAATCACCAAGCATAGCTGCCTCTTTCATGCTGAGAAAACTCAACCTTAACAACAATAAATTCCCCCAGACAAACACCATGTCTCTCTAAGGTCTTTCAAAGGCACTTCATTAAAAATACATAAAGAAATAAAATGTTACAGATCAGTTAGTAAAGGCTGGCCTTAAACCTAATTCTAAGAAAACTCCTATTAACCCTACAGATAGCTGAGCTGGTCCCAGGGATGCTGCAACCATACTTAGGAGGCATCCAGATCTTTCAAACATAATTCCATGGGTCTTGTGGCCAAGCCATCGTGTCAAGTACCTGTTCAGAAAACAGTTTGTGTTCTCAAAGTAATGAGCACATAGTGTACAGGCTAAATAACTTGATATATAAAAACGTACCTTAAGCAATTGGTGTTCTACCCTGCTCTGCTGCCTTTAATTTACTGAGGTGAACAATTAATTAAATAATACTCTGCCACGGGGAAAAAAGTCAGTGTCAGAATATCCCATTTTGAAAATGAGTCAGAAGTAATTTTGAATGGCAAAACCTAAATTTATAATTTGTTGAATGCAGTTTTGAAGTAGTATTTTCACCTATCAATTACTCCAAGAAAAATTACTACCAGCTATGAAACAGAAGAAATCTTCTCTTTCTCAGAAGCTTTCAGTCACAGGTAGACTGTTTGCAGGAAGTTCAAAATTAAATTCCACGATGCATTTACTACTGAACAGACCACAGTATCTACAGAAGCTCAGTAATGTTGGCAGGGACCATTGAGAGTAGAAAATGTGTCAAGTAAGATTTTAGATGGAGAAAACCTGAAATACATAACTGATTTTATTATCATCAGATTATACCATTTTCCACATTTTAAGTCTTTCAAAGATCAAAATCCTTTCTAACATGTGTCTCACATTCCTCTGAGAGAGTTGCATTTAGAACTGGACTCTTCCTTGTGAAGCCCATGGTCACAACTTGGGTGATTTAGGAGTTTTCCCATTAAGTTCCCTCTAGAATTGCCCCCTTTTTGAAGGAACACAATGATGATTTTCCTCAAAGGAGACACATGAAGGCACCATGTAATGCTTCTTGTGCTTATAGCCCATGATCCAGGCTCAGCTTGTAAGACTTATCTCAGTTTCAGGGTAGAAAGCCCTGAATGCAGCCTCTCCATCCAAATTAAAAAGCACTGAAAATAGCTTACATCTTTATTTACTTCAAGACTGTAACTTAAGGAGAAGCATCTCTTATCCACCAACTCCAGAGCCATTTCTCCTCTTTTGTGCATGATGAAAGAATATGATGTGTTCTTTCATCACGCACAAAAAAGCCAAGTTAATGTGACCTCTCACATCTAGAGACATCAGAACAAGCAAACAGAGCTGAGAATTTGCAGCACACGTAACCAATTGCACAAGAACCCAGTCTGGAGATTTAATGTGTTCACAGCACACATTCCCCAAGCTCCCCAAAACGTAGACTGCTCTGCCAGGCACATGGGGAGCACGATGGCATCTGCACAATATGGAAAAGCTCATCCCTTGAAGTTTCACCTCAATTTAAAGCCCCCCAGGCCCCTCACACTGCCAATCCCACCCATCACTGTGAAGCAGTACTGTTAGCAAGTAAAACCTTAAGTTTTTAGTGTCCAGCTCCATCTTTAGCTGGCAAACACTCCGTCACAAGAACTGCCCAACTTAGTAGAAAGTAGCTGCCAAGTTATATTTTTTCTATTCGCTGGGGAAAATTAGTAAGTAAATAAATAGATCCAAATTTAATTTCTAAATAGACATTCTTAAGGGATGAACAGAAAGGCAATTATGGCTTGGCACACCTATGTTGTTTTACTTTTCTCCCACCCAACACTGGAAAGACAAAAATCTTTTCTTAGGGTTTCATAAATTATCTGAGGCAAGAATGGGATATCATAGTATCTGGTTGGATTTCCTGGCTAGCATTGGCCATGGGCTTCCCCTTGCTGACCCTGCACAACACCAAGCAGCCTCTGGCCTAGCCCCACCCCGAGCAAGGTCTAGGCCAGATGACTTTTGAAGACTCCCTCCACACTAAATTATCTTATGAGCCTATGAGTTTATAGCCTTTGTCACGTAACAGGTTGACGTCAATCACACTTTCTGGCACGATAGTGAAACCTGATATTAAGGCTGGGAGCAAGTTTCACCCATACTGCCAGTTTTCAAGAGTAATTATTTCATTGAATGCAAACTCACTAGCCTGTAATTGATTTAATTGCATCCTTCTACAGCTCCCACCAATGCCAAGCACTGCAGAGCCAGCACTGGGCTGGCAATGCCTTCAGCAGCCACAGGTGAGCCCCTCCTGTGGGATCAGCACAGTTCACAGCAGCAGGGGAGACTGCTGGCTAGACCAAGACTTCAGCCCTACCATCTGGGGACAGAAAATTACTTGCCTGTGTGACCATTTTATCCCCTGGACAGCTTAGATGAGATGACTTCTGCTCTGAATTGTTCAGGATTTGTCTCATTTACACAACCAGATAGGCAAAACCTCAAGTCACACAGACCATTAAGGAGCACAGCAGAAAGAGCACATGGAGTACCACTCACTAAAAAAAGACCATCACTAGATGTTCCCATCACAAAACTTCTCCAAACTATGCCATAGCTTCATTCTCAGCACTTTAACAGCAAAAACTTGTATCACAGCTGCATGAACCAGGAACTGCCAGCCCCTGATGAAATGAGAGAGACAGACAGAGAAATGTGGGATATACTGTAAGGGTGGGGAAAGCAAAAGGGATTTTCATGCTGTGGGACCTGGTACAGACCCTTAGGGAGCTTTATTGCAGCTTTCAGTACTTAAAGGACAAACATTTTAGCAAGGTCCATCACAATGAGACAAGGAATAATAGTTTTAAACTAAAAGAGGGCCAGTTTATATTAGATATAAGGAAGAAGCTTTTAACAAGGAGGGTGGAAAGACTCTGGAACAGGTTGCCCAGCGAGGTGTTGGAAGCCCATACCTGGAAACACTCAAGGCCAGGGTGGATACATCTCTGAGCAGCTGATCCATGTGAAGATGTTCCTGCTCATTGCAGAGGAGTTGGACTAGACAACATTTAAAGGTCCCTGTCAATCAAACAATTCTATGATTCAATAATAAAGTCCAGCAAGAAGCACAGTGCACACTAGCAGCTAACAACACACACACTCAGACTCTCCAGCCACTCACCTGAGGTGAATCCACCACCAAGGGATGGATTATAAACCAAATCTTTTGGTTTATAAAGCCAGGTCTCCTGAGCAGGTGCAAGGAGGGTCCCTTGTCTCCGAGCTAGTAAGGCTGAGCCCACCGTAGGCCAACCTGGGAAACTAAAACTCCCAGGAACACCTGCTGGCTCATTTGCACCTCCCAGGATATCCTCCCAGCTTTGGCAAAAAGGGTATTTCCAGCCCTGGCTTCCTTGTGAGACCTCTCAAAAAGTCAAATGTGTAGGTAAAAAAAGTGTCACTCTTAATTAAGGGCCATCAATTTCTTCCTCAACACTTCCTAGTCAGCTTCCTTGCCCTTCACCCACCTGGCACCCTGCTTAAGGTGACAAGAAAACACCTGAAAAAGGACACTGGTAGTGTGGCTTTAACACTCTGTTGGGATGGGGCTTAGTGTCTTACACTCCTGACTATCAAAATGGCCTGTTAATATTTTACTTAATGTCTTATCCATGCTTCAGCTATAAATCTCCAGAGGAAGAATCAAGTCAACAATCAGACACTGCAGACAACACATGTGGCAGAGAGCTGCTATGGTATTTAAATTCTTACCATTCTTACCATTCTTCCTGTGCTTAGTGGGTGT
Organism: Leptocoma aspasia; assembly: GCA_013399835.1. Taxonomy (NCBI): domain Eukaryota; kingdom Metazoa; phylum Chordata; class Aves; order Passeriformes; family Nectariniidae; genus Leptocoma; species Leptocoma aspasia. The sequence goes on from VXAX01003269.1 coordinate 121,359, forward strand.
ATAGAATGTAATTTCTTTTTTAAATGTATATGGTTTATATTTATTCCCTTATCAAATGTGAAATCACCTCCCCACACATTCCCATATTTGTTCAACCAAGAGCGGTGGCCACCAGTCAGGAATGTACCAAGAGTCCAGTGGTTTGGGGTTTCTGAGTTTCACAGTGCTGTTAATGTCATGGTAATTTAATTTCATAAGCAAGTGACAGGCTAGTTTTTCTCCACAGCCCCAAGCCCTGACAAACACATCCATCTCTTTGGTCCAGGGTCTGAGTTCAGGCTCTTGGTCATGCTCTTTGTACCACTGGGTCTCAGGTGCTTTGCACTAAAATATAATTGTAAGGACATTTCACAGAGGGAGACAGTGGGTCATCACCTGTGGGCATGGGAGCCTGAGAGGTGACAGATTAACACCACTTGGTGATGTTCATGAGAGAGAAAAAATTGTTTCATTGTTTTAAAGTGGGAGTCTCCAAGAATCCAAAGGTTCATTTTCTCAATTACTTTGCTTGTGTAGCTGGCCAGCAGGTGACCATAATCATCACCATAATTAGATCAAAAATTCAGCTGTTTGAGAATTGAAAAGTGCAAAGCCATTGGCAGGGACTGGAAGAACCAAAAGGGAGCCAAAGCTTTAGAAAAAAAAGAAGAATGTCTCTCTTTTTCTCCCCAGTAATCACTTCAACAATCACCAAAATTATCCCCATGTTTTCATTTGGGGATACATTTATTTCGTCATTTCTTTCAAGCCACACATGTGACAGTAAATAACTATGGCTGCCGGAGAAACAAGAGTTGTGGCCTCATAGGCACTGCTGTGAAATGAGGTGAATCTGATGGAAAAGGGAAAATGTGGGCAGCTCAGGAATAATTTTGTCTGGGGCAATGTTTTTGTTCTCAGGACAGCTGTGCAGCAGCACGCACTTGGCTCAGCATATGTGGCCTCCAAACCTTTGCACTGGGTTTCCTTTCCAGGGGTGCTCTGGCCATGCACGCTCAGCCAGGATTTCCTACCTGCACTGAGTCATGTGCTCATCTTTTTACTTAACTTTTCCCTTATTTTACTATTACAGGTTAAACCACTAGGTGATGTCATAGAGATCTTAACTCCCAAAGTGGTGCCAACCCATCCGGGAACTCTTTCTTCTGGGAGATGCTAGGCTTTGAAAATATTTTCAAGGAGGAATTCCTCTCAGCATTGTCTTTTTTCTAAGTCTATCCAACATAATACTTCTAGCACGTCTCCTCTCTACAGCACAGTCTTCAGCATTTAAATTTGCACCATTGGAAAAACTATTTCTCCGTGCACTAATGCGCTCAGCTAATTTTGGATTCTTGCTAATCAAACTTTTTTCCAGCTGCATCATACTTGCTTATTACTTAATATCAGATAAATCAGAACTGAGGCTTTTCTAGACAGCGAAATGGATAGTAGCACTGTTTGCAACAGCCAAAAATAGAAGATTTAGGATGGGATAGGATGAGACAGTCCTGCCTCCCTTGGCCACACATCTCTGGGGAGCAGGGGAGTCAACACTTGTCTGAAACTCCAGTTTGATCAGGACAACCAGCCTCTGCTGTAATATACTAAAAAAAACCCTCAACAATTTAATTTATTGCAGGGTCAAGTCTTTCCTACTCAGGTAAGCCTGGAAGCATTTAGCTTCTTTACAGAAGGAGTATGACAGATGTTATTTCTCTGCCTGCTCCATAGTTGGGCTAATCTAACTGAAAGACTGCATCGTTTTGTGAATTAGAAAATTAATTTTAAAATGTTTACTTCCTGTTGAGGGTTTAGAAGAGACTATGCCAGTGCTTTGACTAAACACCTCCAGTCTTAAAACTTGTTTCTCCTCACTCATTAAAAGCTCTTAACAGCTCCTGTCCAGTCCTATAGTTGCTGCTAACTTCTGGATCTGTTCTGAGGTTGCTTACATGCGTTCCCCACAGAAATTAAATCATGTAGAATTACCACTTTCCTAGTCCCCGAACCCTTTTTATTAGGTAAAAATCTTCCTAGTGCTCCTTTCTGCATTGACCAACCCCTGCCAGCACATGGGTCAAGCTTAGACAAGAGGGATAGTTTTGCGTGGACTTTGGTGGGAACTGTCCATGCACATGACAATCCCTTGGCACCCCCACCTTGCAGGACTCAGGGACGGATTCACCTCCAGCTCCCAAAAGCCCCAGGAATGGCCCCTGCAGCTGGCAGGGCTCATACAGCCACCAAGTCACCAAACATTTCCTGCCAGTGACCCCCCACACTTAGCACCCTCCAGTCAGCCCTAAAGAGCCCAAATACCAGCCTTGGAACCTCAAGTGCCCACCAGCATCCTGTCCTCAGGGAACAACCCACCCAAATCCCCTGTTGCTGCCTGGACGTGGATTTGAAGCTACACTGAAGCTGTGTTGAACCCAGAAGCCCTGTGGGACACAATGCTGCCTGACCATGCATGGAGCAGTTGAATACAGTATCAGGCCTCAGATGGCTTGACTTCTGCCTCCAGAGGAATTTTAAGCTAATAGAAATTGGGGTAGACAATCCCTTTCCTCTTCTTGGGGATGCCTGCGTCACTGGTAGGAAAAAATATTAAATTCTCTTGAACCTCTACCTAGGAACATCATCTGTGCACTTATACTTTGCATATGAGCTGCTATACATACAGCCCAAGATGTGTTTCCTCATTTAGAGATTCAAATACTTTTTCAGCAAAGGAAAGGGGCTGGAATTGCTTGAGGTCAATTCAGATTAAGGAGCACCCTTACACTGGCTGTACGTCCATCCTCACTACTTTGCCTTGACATGAAGTTTGGCTGCTATCTCCAAACTGGGCTCCATCTTCTCTGACTCTGAACATCTGCTAACTTCCTGACTATGGAAGTTACTAGATCTATGGTTTAAACCTTAGGGGATACTGCAGTTCTTCCAGCCAAACCACTGTGAATGCTCCACAATCCAAACCTCACTGCCAGCATGTGTCTCACAGCTGCTCAATGGGACAGAGCATTGCTGTGAGGGACTCTGCTCATCTCTGATGTCAGCAAGGACCAGGCTCTGAAATGGCTGTGCCTTCTGAGCACCACAAGGCCAAAGCCAGCTGCCATCTGACACAGCTGGTGCCTTCAGTAAAGCATGTGCCCATTGTCACAGCTTCTGCAGGAACGAGGTGCTTCTCTTCGTGCCTTGACCTGGATGAAACATGAACTGGTCACTGCCTTGTGCTGCAGGGAAATGAAGTCAGTCCCAACTCAAAGAAAACGCTGCAGGACATTTGGCTGCAGCTGACATTCTCTGGCCAGCACTTTGCAAACTGCTCCCCTCACCCTGAGATGGTGCCCAGCCCCTTCCAGCTGCATGCTGAGCAGCAGCCGATGCCCAAACCGCACCAAATAAACCAGAGACCAAACCCGTGCTTCTTACAAACAGATTTATTTGCATTTTGACTGGAGCACAGATTCTAGATACAGATTTCTTCTGCACAACAGTACAAGAGCCAGTGCAAAATACGCCTTTTTTTTTATTTATTCATGTACAAAAAAAACCCCAAAACCAACAAATGAAAAGACAAAGAGTGTGGCAGTATTTACTCACAACTGGTACGCCTCAGTCTCCCACTGACCCACCTTCACTCACCCTTGCCCATCATGCCAACTTTGTGGCCAGCACTGCCTGCCTCTAACAGCTGCATTGTCAGTGAAGAGAGGTAACTCCCCTTTGAAAGATAAACACTCACCCCAAGCAAACCAGGACAGCAGGCTACTTTAAAAAGTTGGGCACACCACCTGGTCACCAATGTATCCCCCCACCAGGGAGAAGAATTTTGAGGGAATGGCAAAAAAAAAAAGGTACAAATCAAAAATGCACAAAAAGTTAGGCACTAGCTTAACCCATTTGTTAGAGAGAGCCAAGGATGTTAGATAGACCTCCAGTCTGCCTTCTCATATTCACCCACAGTAGTGATGATCAAAGCCAAACACTCCCCACTCTGAGTACCCTGTGCTGTCGAACAGATTATAATCTAATGAAAATATTTCTATTACTAGCATAAAGTTAAACCATTTCATAACTGGAGGAGAAAGAAAAGCTACAGTCTGAATATAAGCATTTCTTTGAGAAGTCAAAAAAATCCCAACAGATAAAAGACAAAAAAACTTGTTTCAGTCATCCACCAGATGATTGTTAGAATTACAGCCAATGCTTAAGCAATACAACATTGAGCTAGGAAAAGTCATCGTATGGTTGTTCTGCTTATGGAGTAGCCTTACTAGTTCACAAAGCATTGGGCAATCTATTTCTCTGTTACTCTAACTAATTTTCAGAAGCTGCAATGTAGAACTGCAGTGTTAGTGAAAGAATATGCTCATCTTCACCAAGGCCTGGGATTTATATCACAGAAATTCATCAAACTTACATCACTCCAAGTGTACCATGTCCAAATCACCTAGTTGCTACTATGGACTTTTACATTTCTACCCAAGGAATGGCTGGGTTTTGAAGCTTGATCAACCAGAGTCTTTTACATTGAGCTGCAACTAAACAAAGCAGAGTACCAGTTAAAGCCAAAGAACACATGTACTCAGCACAAATATGTGTTGATACAGTACAGTATGTATGTGGATATATATGTATATATATGCATATATATGTATATGTTACATTATAAGGAGAGTGCCATTCAGGGCTTCTCTAATGCAAGAATCCTTTTACCACCTCCAAGTCTTGAAACTTCAGCCCATTAAATTTCACACTAAGACAATGAGAACTCCAGTATTTTCCATATTGAATTATTATTTCTATATTAGCCAATTAACCATGCAGGGCCAGCAGAAAGAACAAGAGCTTTAATTTTAATAGCACCAGTCCTGCCACCTCAGTCAGATGGCCACGTTTTTATCACCAGATTGTTTGCCCTCTCCCTGCCCTGCAGTTGTGTATCACGGGCATTACTGCGAGTTTTCAGGACATAACCAGAGTCATATTAATTATCTCTATCATTTTACTCAGCTGATAGAGAAAATGCCACAATTTATGAAATTTTAAACGGACAGTACAGATCAGACAAGAATGCAAGTTTATACTTTGCAGTACCGCTGGAGTCCTATTGGTAATTATCACATAATGATTCTGCCTTTTCATCTGCAGCAAGCCCACTTTCACTCATAGTGGCTGTCATCATGCATACAACTGAAGAGCTGGACAGCTTGGGAAACTGTGTTACTCACTGTTATCCTAACCCCTAGTCCTTATAAGGTTCTGCTGCACAAATTTCACATATAGCTGAAAAAAGTTCCAGTTAAATCACTTTGAGTAGGTTTTCTTACTTTTTAAGAAAGAAATAGAAGCAACAACAAAAAATAGTAAAAATAAGTGCAACAGGCACTGAAGAAAAAAGTAAATGCTATTTAGATGAGTGGGAGCTACTCACCTCCCTTGCCTTAGTCTATCTAGAATTTAGATATCTATCCCAGACTTAACATTTGTGCTTCCTTCAGTCTTGAGGAAAAAAAAGCTTCCTTCTGGAGGCTGTCACTTCCACAAACGGGTCAAACAAGTCCCTCCAGGGATGGCAGATCCAAGGGGAGTCAAGGATTACCTGACACACAGGTGAGACAAGTCTTTCTTTCTCTCTTTATCTCTCTGCACCTTCCTCAAGGGCAGCAGTGGAGGGGAGGTGCTGATCTCCCCTCTCTGGTGACCAGCAGCAGGAAGCGAGGGAATGGAATGAAGCTGAATCAGGGCAAGTTCAGACTGGACACTGGAGAAAGGTTCTTCACTGGGAGGGTGGTTGGTCACTAGGACAGGCTCCCCAGGGACTTCCTGTGCCCCTGGTCATAGCACCAAGCCTGCCAGAGTTCAAGGAGCACCTGTGCTGCTCTGGATAACACTCATAGTCACAGGAATCAGTTTTATGTACTCCTGTAAGCACCAGGGCATTGGACTCTGTGACCCTTAAGGGTCCCTTTCAACTGAAGACAGTCTATGGTTCTAAGCTGAAGTAACTCAACAGTCTCCTGGACAGCAAACCAGCCATGCTGTGTCTTTGTGGATGTGTATGTTACTTAACCATAAACCTCCAAATTCCTGTTGGGGCTACAGGAGGTTCAACAAGAGGTTCAACAAGGACTAGAACTACTGTCAAATAGGGGTAGGTATTACACACACACCCCTAAGCCCTTTGCAACAGGCTCACATACAGCCAACCCATAGGAAAAATATTTATAGTCTATGGGATTGTTTACTCTGGTATACCTTTTTAGAGCATGAAAGCAAGATATATTGTCAAATTCATCCTCAGATGAGTATACAATTATTTTTAAAAATCTAAGTATAGCAAGGCCCTAACAGGCTTCTTTTTGTTCAAAATTCATCAAGCAAGTGCTATTGAAACACTATGCGAACTTTGGCATATAATTCCTTATGGGCAAGAGTTGTTTTTTAAAGAATCAAGAAGTTAGACATTTTAAAACAAGCAAACAGTTCTCAGTCCCTAACTCTGGCAGCAAAGCCCACTCTACCCTTTCTTCACTCTACTGTATATCAGTATTACTGTGTCCCCTCAGTTACACATCTAAGTGGATATGATATGATACAGGCTACACTCCTGGCAACTTCAAGGTCTATTTAGAACCCTTCCCATGAGGTCAGATTCACCTGAGCTGCATGCCAATGACAGCCATACCACGCACTAGGCCAGTATTACACAGCAGGATGAAAAACCACAGCCAACATCCATCTTCCAAAGCATCTTCTAGAAAAATAAATCAAGCAGCTCCTGGTATACAGGGGCACACTGGTCCCACCTGCTCACAAAGGCATCTGGAATTCATTCACTGTTTTAGAAGGCAGCTGTGTGTGGCCACAACCTGGATTCCACGGCCAGGAGCTCCTCCTCACCTACACAGCCTGGTTCTCAACCAAGAAGCCTCATTTCCTTCATTTCAGAAGGGGGAACCACCATGTCCCAAAGCCTAGACATCCTTTTTGCATGCCTACAATTCATGGAGCATCAGTTGAGCAAGATCGTGCCTAAGCAGGCATTGCTGCTCAATTAGCTGAGTTGGCTGAAAGGTTTCCCATTGTAACACAAGTTTTCTATTCTAGTATTATTTTCAGTGTTAAAAAAAAATCAGTGGGGATGGGTGGGGTTTTTTGCGCAAAACTTGATGCTTTAATGAAAAAAAGGTTGCTTTTCTCAATATTTTGCTGTTTATTTCTGTTGGGAAAACTTGAAACACATAACTTTTGTCAGAGAAATATCAGTCCGTGTCTGTCCGAATTCCTCTAGTGTCAGCTGGGAGCTGTAATTCAAGGGCTCCATGGCCCCCTCTTTCCCTGGGCACCTCTCCAGCCCTCATGACGCATTCCCTGTTTGACTAGCCCAGGGTAGGAGCATCATGGGATCTGTAATTCAGCCAAAGAGCTCAGCCCCAAGGGAGACACGGCGTGCAAGGCACTTGAATGACAACTTCTGAGGGCTGCAACAGTAGCTCAAACTGATGCTGCTTTAAGGGCCAAATGGATTTAATTAAATGTTTCCATTTCAAAAGGATGGAACCTTTTATTCAGTGTCTTCTAACTGACAATTTCTGATTTTTTGAAAAATTTCCATTCCAGGAAAATGTTTGGTATTTCAGCTTTCCATGTCAGTTCAGGATGAAATGAAATGTTCAAGAATCAGATTTTGATGGTATATAGACATTCAGTTTGGGAAAACAGCCATATTATTTAGCTGTCAAAAGTGAAATGGTTTCATCCATCCAAGAAAGGTGATCCAGTTTGCCTCTGACTTCAGTAGAAGTCACTTTTTTGGCTTAATGGAGCCTGCACAGAGTCCCAAAAGACCAAGGGAGGGTGGAGCCGATCATAGTTACAGATATGGGAAATAGGAGTCAAAAGTGAAAGAGTATGAACGTAAGAAGCAGCAACTAAGATGATCTGTTACCTGGTCTTGATCAAAACAGTTTTACTTCAGTAACAGGATGAAAATTCATTAAGGTTATAACATCTAATTCCCAGTTACAGTAAAGATAGCAGTTAATCACTAATTGGTAGAGTAGAATAAATCCATAGTATGAATTTGTCACGAGCACTATAGCTTTCAATGTTCAAAACAGTTCCTCAGAAAACCTTCATATGCTCCATTCAAGGAGACTACTCTTAAGCTAATCATATGGTACTGAACTGCTCGCCTCAAGTTGTCTGTCCTCCCTTGAACCCCTCCAGAATCGTTCTGCTGGACTGGTACTACAGAAGGTCTGTCAGGAGGGACCAAGGTCTCTGGACTTTGAGCACATCTGCAGGTGGAGAAGAGCTGAGTGTGGGCTCCCAGAGTTGACACTTTGGGTGAAGGCTGGGCACCAAACCTATCCTCTGCACTGCCCAATTTGTTTTGGGAGGTAGCCCCAAGCCTTCCACCTCAAAGAGGACAAGAGGAGCCCCGGGGAGTCTACATCCATCAGCATCAGGGTGTGTTGAAAGCAAGAGAGTACTCAGAACTGTAAGTAAATCAATTCACCTAAACATGAGGGGTCAAGAGAATTGGGATTTGTTTATCTTTCATTTCCCTTTAGTACAAGGCAGATGTTTCTAAGTAATAAGCAGAAACCTCTACAATTTTTAAGACTGAAGAGGAAGGGAGGGAAGAAAAAACATGTACAAGCTTTGAGGATGTTCTCAGCTCCAGCTGAAAAAAACAAAAAGAACCAAAACAAAAATCAAACCAAACAAACAGAAAAACCAAATCCACCAAAATCACACACCACCAAAAATTTCTATCTGTAAAAGCAAGTTTTTTCTTAAGCTGTTTGGTAATTCTTAGTTCACAGGAGCATTTATCCAGAAGGTTCTTCATGTTTCCAGTCTTGGTTGTAGCCATCTCTGTGAGGCACTAAATTTTAGGCCGTTAAAGTCTCTCTGTGCAGCATGGTCATTTTAAAATGATGTGGTAGCCATCATTGGTTTCAGCTGTAACAAATAAATGCAAAGCATATTTTCATTGCTTTTAGGAAACACCAGAGATACAGAACTTCAAATTTTCTTTCTAGGTAGTTTGCGATAGTTCGTACACTTGTTTCACAACCCACACATAAAAACCAATGTTGAACATCTAAGTCAAATAATTTACATAAAAACCCTACATACTATCATATTTTATCATTTTACTCAAAGGTTTTCTGCTCATTTATGTCAGTGGAGTCAATGGATTAATGAAGTTTTTTAACAGTGTAACTGTGAGTAAAGCATTGATCAATCAGTCTATCATAGTGTAGTCAAAACCTTGACTTACGCTAGATTAGATTACTTATCTTTTCAGGATAACAGCATTGAGTTTGTGATAATGTTTAGTGCAATTGAAAGGAGGAATTATCTTTAGAGTAACAGGTAACAGCAGCAGCAATACACACCTTTCAATGTGCTGATAACAAAACAAGATTCGTCTTGGAAGTTTTGCACCATCTGAAGGGCAGAAGGAAAAAAGCCAACACAAAACATTTTTAGCAATTAAATTCACATTTCTTTCAGGGCCAGTATAGACTTAGAGGAGAGGTATTAAACAGCATTTGGTGTCTAGTCCTGCACAGTCCTGAGTAACCCTGCCCATGAGATTATTAACGTACATGACTGATCAATTAAGGTCCTTGCAGTTGCTACTGTGTTTAAGGGAAGCTCACACTAAATGTGCTTGCCTGAAACTGATCGAGCTCATGCAGCATTTTACCATCCTCTTTGCAGCTCTTGATCCTGAAGGTTCTTAAACCACTCCAATTATACTGTTAAAGATCATGCTGTTTGTTGCTTTCAGTGAAGCTGTACTAGTTTAGACAGGATTAGGATAGTCCCTTTCCTAAAAATCCAACAGTGGTAATTACTTATTCAGCTTAACAGTGGAGCTCAGCTGAACTTACATTAGCATTTAAAGAATACCTGGAAATGGTAAACCCCAAGAAATGGACTCTCTGCTGAATAAAGGAATTGCTATTGAAAAGTCACCTCAGCAGCATCCATCTGGATATATTGATTAGACATTAGTACAGACATTGTGCTTGCAGGATTCATTTACCTGTTTGTATTTTGTCAAGGAACAGGAATCGTAGTGAAACTCATGAGAAGCAAGGCAAATCATGGGAAGAAAGACTAGAACCTAAAGCTATTTGAGTTATTCATGAGAGGCAGTTAGTTTTTCAGAAGAGGTGCAGATTCTAGTGACACCTTTAAATACAGAGATAAAGATTATTTCAGTTCAAATACGAAAAGCCCATTTAAAATTCATCCTTAGTCAATGCTTCCTCCCATCTTAGAGCAGCTATGTGGGACAGAGGAGGTGAGTTACCTTCAGGAGATGTCTCATACAGTTGAAGCAAATGCTGGACACAACTTCAGAGAAGGGGGGTGTGACCAGAACCTCTCTGATGAAATCCAGCTCCAATTCATGAAATCCAGCTTTGTGATAAAGCCTTCTCCTAGCTTGTGAGTATCATTCAAGTAGTGCATTTTTCAGCTGTAAGTTTTCACATCAAAATACCCTTTTCAACCTAGACTGATCTCCCTATACTATTTTGGATTTAACATCCAGCCTCTACTCGTTCAAATCAAACTTCTCTGGCCAGTTTGTGTGCCTTTGCCTAATGATGCATGAAGTACATTCACAGAGTGCCACACTCTTGCCACTATAGTACTAGAACAAGAAAAAAATAATAGAAAAGCAATAGAACTTGTTAATAATTGACTTAAACAAATACTTAAAGCCTTATACGCAGGCTGGTTCATGCAATTCCCCTACCAAGAGCTGCCTCCAAGCACTTTGTATCCATAAAGCATCAAAGTTTCAGATTTAATCAGGCTGGAATAGCAAGGAGACTTCAGGAATAAGCATTACAGCCTTCAATTTAGTCTCCAGTTGAGACCTATGCTCTGCTTCATTTGTTTTAACAATGCTTCTTATAAATGAAGCTCCTTAAGTGATTCTGGTGCATGAATGAGTAAGTAATTTAGTAGGGGAAAAAGAGGAAGAAGGGCAACTCACTGTTAACCTGTAAGTTAATGGAATGGACTAAATTAAGGCATCATATAATGGGACACAAACAGTAGCAGAGGTCCATAAATTACAGTGTGCATATAATGTATATAATGACAGACCAGTGCGTGGAATCATGGGTCAAGATGTAAAACTAACTGCCCTACAGATTTTAAAACTCACCTTCTTTGGGCAACTTACCTATTTAATTTTAAAAGTTCTTACTTTAGATCCTCACTTCAAAATGTATGTAAGTAGCCAAAATGAAAAGAAATTCATAGAATCATTTAGGTTGGAAAAAACCTCTAAGATCATCAGGCACAAACACTGACCTGGCACCAGCAAGCCCAACACTGAACCATGTCCCCAAGTGCCCAGCTACACGACTTTTAAACACCCCCAGGGATGGTGACTCAACCACTTCCCTGAGCAGCCTATTCCAGTGCTTGATAACCCTTCCAACAAACAAATTTCTCCTAATACCCAATCTAAACTTTCCCTGGTACAACTTGAGGCCATTTCCTCTCATCCTGACACTTGTTACTTGGGAGAAGAGACAGAGCCCCACATTGCCACAACCTCTTTTGAAGTAGAGAGCAGTAAATGACCAATTTTGTTTTGTTTTGCTTTAAAAATACAAACAAGAACCCCAACATCTTTTACAAAGCAAAGGTCTTGAAACCAAAATCAGTACTGTGCATGGCTGACTCGCTACTTTAACTTGCTGGGATTAATGGCTTTACAATCCTCCCTTGAAGGTGCACTCCATAATTTTAAAGTTCATTCTAACTTCAAGAAGTCAGACAACTGTCACATCTCTGACAAAGATGTAGCCCCCTTCAGCCCCCTCACCTCATTGCTCACTAACACATGGATCCCCGTGGGTCCCTGCCGGTAGATCCGATTTATCTGCTGTGGAGAAATGCTGTACAAGTTTGCAATCTTCTCCAGTAATTCCAGCGTGGTCAATTCTTCTAAGAAGATTGCATGATACACTGCAACAAGTGGAAAGCAGTTACAGAACAGCAAATACAGATGGCACCAAGACACTCAGCATCAACAGCCAAATGGGTTTAAGATGAAGGTTCATATGGAATAAACAAGCTTAGTATTTTTAAATATCCCCCAAATATCTGGCTTGATGATTTGCAGAAAAATAGCCACTATTTGTATGCAGCAGGCAATTAAAACACACACAACTTTTACCCAGAGGAAAACATGGGGACTAATTACAACTTGCATCATGAGGCACTAAAACAGCCTTCTCATAAAGCTGCTTATATTTTTGGATAATCTTTTACTGATTTTTGAAGTTTGAAAAAAGAATTCAATCAAATAGTAAAACACACGTTATGTCACACAAAAACCAGTATTTTATTAGATACCATTCACCAATCCCATAGGCACAAACTAAAACATACAATGTGTAAGGTAACAAAATGGATGACATTGTTTTAGAAATCTAATCCAAATTATAGCTACCAGGTAGAAAAGCTGTGCCTGTTTATTACTAAATGCAAGATTTAAGGATAATCTTGGTTCTCATTTGATTGTAACATTGTGTCATGAGGGATGACAAATTCCCAAAAGCTTTGAACTTTCAAGAATTATAACCTCACTTTAAGATCTATTGACCTTCCATTTCCTTGAATTTTTTCAAACAAGACATAATCTAAAGAGAATTGTGGATGGAAGGGTGGTTTTTAATGCTATTGTCCCTACTAAGAACTGAATAGATTTTGCTGTGGCATTCTGCAGATTATTTGGAATCTGTAGCCATGAAACCATAAACCAAAGTGGCAAAACTGGGATAAACAGGATCCCTTCAAACACTAAGCTCACCAAGCTGTCCAGCACAGGAGCTCAGGCAGAAGGCAGCATTCTCACCAGGTAAGTGTTTAACAAAATCCATACATAAGAACTTACCACAAAGACTGCCATCTCCATTTTCTCGTTTTTGGTGGAGATGGGACCTGTTTTGCTCTGGTTCTTGACAGACATAAATTGTCATCTTGGGCCTTACATTTCTATGGATTAATCAAAAAACAGTAGTAAGTTAATTAGTGGATCTGAAATAGTTCCAAGTCAGCTAGCAAACAGTAAGAGATGGAATCATTCAGGCTGTGCATAAATAACAAATTAAGGGATAGTCTTGATGCTGGTGACTAGATGGTTTAGGATGTCTAGCAAGAGGCCCCTGGGAGGGGATGCAGAGCACCTTAATCTTTTCAAGATCAGATAAGAATAACCAGTTTACAGCACTTGCTAAGCAGTTCATCATACCTGCCTCTACTGATTTAAATCCTGCTCAGCTGAAGAATTTATGAGGTTATTGCAATGAAAGTAAGTTTAAGAGTTATTTGAGGCTTCAGGGCTTTGGTTTTTTATTGTTTGTTACCTCTGATGGAGATGCAGCATAGGGTATTGTAGGCTGTGTATCTCATGAAATGGATGCAAGCTATCAGCTGGTAGCAAAAAAACCACTAGAGATCCACATTATGCTGCTTTGTTTTGTCAACATTTCTGAGCTGTACTTGGATTTGAATATCATTGTGATCTCCAGTCCCTGAGAGAACCTCTCTGAAGTATTAGAAGGAAATCTAAATGCTACAGCTCCAGGATTAACGTCAAGTTAACACTGAAATTGTCAAGGGATCGTAACAAAAAAATAGGAAGGAAATAGCACAAACCTTCCTTTAATTGCATTAAAGAGCCGAATTCCATCAGCAGGCCCACAGATTTGAACAAAATCTTCTTTGGACATCTTCAGTAAGTCGGCACCTACATATTTCAAATCGATTTTTCTTCAGAAGTTAAGCAAATCTTAGCTTCCAAATAGTATGTACGGGCAGCAGAAAAGGGCAGGGGTAGAGGGTGTAGAGAATCCACAAAGCTAAACCAGATAGATTTGCACAGAGAAGTTGCAAATTCAGAGAGGTGTGCACTTTAAATCAATCACTGTGAAACAGAAAGCTGGAAGCTGCCAAAAGAACAGTGCTGCACTGGAAAATACTCCAGCCAACTCATAAACAAGCTAGATATTTCACACTGGCCATTAAATGACCCAGTCTTCTGTAACTGTCACATTCACTGAGTTATTTAATCATATTGCAAGCCAGAGAGAGTCTCCTCATGGTTTCAACACCTCTAAAAACTGCCCCTTCCACCATCTTACTGGTGTGTACAACTACTTGATGGGAGGGTACAGTGAAGGTGCCAGATGCTTCTTAAACATGCACAGGGACAGAATGAGAGGCAGCAGGGAGGAGATTAAATGCTGATTAGACATAAGAAAAAAATATTTTCACTGTCAGAATAGTTAAGTATTTGAAGAGTTTGTTAAGAGAGACTGTGGAATTTCCAGCCTTGGAGATATTCAAAGGTAACTGCACAAGGCCCTGGACTTGCTTCAAAGTTGCACTTCATGAACTCAGGAAGTCCCTTCCATCTGAACTCAGGAAGTCCCTTCCATCTGAACTTATTTCCTTCTATTTTTACTTACTCTATAGGTCTACAAACTGTTTTGACAAATTGGTGACTAATCTAAGAACCAAAGAACAACCACACTGGATCAGACCAAGGATCCCATCAAAAGTGGCCAGCAGCAGATGCTATATGAGCTGCATTTAGAGAAGAGAAAAAAACCAGAATATTTGGACTGTTTAAACTCACCCGAAAAACTTGAGAAGAGTCTACAGAATGGAGAGAACCTATTACGATGAAGCCACTGCTGGGCATCTTGAATAGAAGCAGAAGGAAGGAGATGCTACATTGCAAAAAGAATAAGAAGGTCTTGAAATGAACTGTTCACCAGTGTCCTAAAAGAGAAAAGCACCACATTAACATGATCTCAAGTACTTACATCATTGCTGGGAGGCAGGAGCTCCATTTGGTGGGTTGGAGAACTGTTGCTAAAAGAAATTATATAAAGTTGGGAGAGAAAAAAAACACATTATTTGAAATTTTACATTGCAGTGTCCATCCTCTTACCCCTCCTCTATTTGACTCAACTTTCACAAGTTACATCTGACTTGGCTTTTTTTGTATATCAGATTTTTAAAAAGGTGTTCAAAATTTGGAATAAATATTAAAAAAAAGAAAACCCTCTCTACCTGAGGCTTTTGTTGGTCAGTTGAGATCTTCCTCAAAATTGAGAGAAAAACTCAGGTTTACTGACCTCAATCAAGCTTTTCCATATGGTTGACTGACTAATGTGACATCATCTAAGCAAGAAAATTGTAACCTACAGGGTGGCTGAACTTGAAATTTCTGTGAGTCAGAAATACTCTACCTAAATCCACTGTCTAACAATAATTCTTTACAAAAATTGAATAAAGGACCTTATCATTCAACCCTGGTGTTATCTTAAACATAGTCAAGCACCATGCTAAACCACATTTCTAGTAAATTCTCCTAAGCACAGACAGGACTCCTAAACATATCAGGGATTTTACCGAAGGGAAAAAATACTCAGCAGATCTCTCTACAAACACAAAATTTTGTAATTTCAATGTTTGTTCTTTTTCATAGGTTGAGGGGATTCATTGAAAATTAGTGGTACAACATGGATTAATACAACATGGTAATTAAGTTGTGTGGGAAGGCAATAAGACGGCAGAGTCCTACCAAAAGAAGGCCTATACCAAATTCCTAAGGGGAAGGATGTAGCAGGGAGGACTGATAAGGACTGAGCGACACTGCTGTACTTTTCTGACATCAGTTATCATCTTCACCATTTCAGAATCACTAGAGCTGTTTCATTATGATGGGTATTTAATGAATTAAACAAGTCTTCATTAGTCCTTTGTTCTGAAATGGCATCTCAAAACCCAGGCTGTTTTGCCTCAAACAGGATTTCTTTACATGGCATTCACCTAGGAATTCAGCACCCCAAACTACCTCAAGACAGAAAGTAAGGAAGAAATACCAACTCTGAAGAGGTGCTGAAAGCCTCTAACACACTTGTGAGAAGATACTGGGCATTGGTGGTACAAGGCCATGGTGTGTTCTCACCAGGAGTTGCCCTGGAGGACCTCTGATGGTCACCTTCCAGCTACCACATAAACAGTGCATGTACAAACAGCACTCTGCATTACAGGGAATTCCTGGATGGAAGGTCTTAAAGGCTTCTGGAAAATACTTTTTCTTGCTAGAAAGGGGGGGAGGTCCTTAACATCACCTTGCAGGGTATGACATGCATGGACACAAAGGCTGCCATATCAACAGGAAAGGTAAAGCATGTATTTGTTACATACCCATCTCCGAGGTTGAAGCTGTTGGGAGAACTGTTGTAGCTTGGAGATGGAGCATTGTTCATTTGATAAGGCACATCTGGCCAGGGAGAGCACTGTTGGAAGAAAGGCAGCGGGGAAACTTTCACAAGGATGGAAATAAAGGATTCAATTCTCCTCTAATACCACATTCATGCTGTTGCCACGCCACTAACTTCAGCTCATCACTCCTGCTGGGAGGAAGAGATGGGCCATGGATTTTCTACACTGCTCTCCAAGTGGGCTGTCAGGGGGCCAAGATTGATTCCAGTTGTGCATTCCACATTTCTTTCTCCCATTTCACAAAGCCTGTCCCCAAATAACATTGGGCCAAAGTGTGCACAGCTGTAAGTCAGAGCAATGCCAGTAAGTCAACTCAGACTGAAGGCAGCAATGATACAGAAATACCCCTGGTCTCAATTATAAATCCCTAATTAAATCCAGGCAAGAGTGACAAAAATGCTCCAGTGGCATTGCTTCAGGTTTATACCAGCAAAAGAGCAGAATTTGAACCAGCCTGCTGAAACCTCTGACTATTAGTCAAACAGCTCCAGTCATAAATGGGTACTAAACGGAGAAAATTTAAGATAGACTGACACAAAGCTACTAAAAGCCTTCGCAAATATAGGTCAGACTCCACATTCCATGACAGTAGTGTAAAACCAGAGTAACCCAGCTAGAATTGGTGACTCTGTTCTGAATTTAAGCCACAGTAATCAGGAGGAGAAATCTAGCTCTGCTGAACCCCCCTCCCCCCCACCAAGAGCTCAAGAAAATGCTCTGTAGTGGCCTTGTTTGCAATGATAAAAAGACAGCAAGTGTAGCTTTGGAGCTTTATCATCTCCACAAACACTAGCAAATATTTTATCATCTCCACAAGCACTGGCAAATCTTTAACTCTTTGGCAACCCACATTTCCCCATGCAATATGTCAAAGTGCATCAGAGCTCATAGGGAGAGTCTGGAATCTGTCAATTCAGTAGAATTAGGTCTGTCAATCAGAAAACATGCTGGTTGCTCCTGGCAACATGAGGAAAATGGAGTGGGAGAGACTGGATCTCACAAACAGGAAGTTGAATTAAATTAAGAATAATTAACACAACTTTTGGAAGTCCAGCAAGCTGCTCCACAAAAAAAACAAACCACCGAAACTAAATCAAACAACAAGTCATTCCCACAGGGAGACTGAACAACACTTTTAAATCCCTTTGAGTCCTGTTCCTGACTAATTCTGCAGCCTATGGTAAGTTTATACAAACATCTTAGTAATGACAGGGAGGGGCAGAAACACATACAACTCTACACCAGATGCATCAGAATATAAAACACAAGATATTCCTACAGTACAACCCAGAATCTTGCATGTAACAACAGCTTCATAGGCACATTCACAGAAAAACAGATTGATAATTTCATCAAACAGCCTATTCATCTGCTCAAGTGCTCCATCTCCAACATGAGGTTTTGCCAAGCAGTTCTGAAAAAAAATACAGACAACTGTATTTCCATGCAACTGGCACCTGAGGGCCACAACAAGTGCCCAGGAGCACAGTTAAAATTGAGATTGAAGCCAGGCTGCTAAGACTTAGTTTATACCCCAAAACATAAAAACTTCAGCATCTTTCATAAATTTCAACAGTGAGTCATTTTACAATTTCGCTCCACTCTCAGTTTCACTCAGATCTGAGCACACATGTCTCCACAAGACAATTGCCAGGCCTCAGATGCTGTTTTTCTTTTAAATTTATCTCCCAACATGATGTAGTATGATGTGTCTAAAACACTTTACCTCTGTGAGAATAGTTGTCTCATAGGAAGGCTGATACTTCTCCTTCTCTTGGGTGGTCTTCTTTTCCATTTTTTCCCTGTCAGTCTTCTGTTTTCTGTCTGCTCCTTTAGGCTGTAAGTACAAGCACAGGCTCTCCCTTATGCCAAGCATTACAAGTTTAGAGACAGAGGCCAACAGATTTATCAAATCTGTTCACAAAAGCCTCCTTAAGGTTTACGGGAATTCTACATATGAAACAAGATCAGGTCTTGACATTTTCTGGACCAAAGAATTAATCAAGCATCCCTACTGTTTCTGTGCATCTACCACTAATGCCTACTGCAATTCTGAAATAAGCTGACCAGAGTCCTGAGATGTGATTCCAACTATTTCAGTCTAAGTTATGCACCTCAACTGGCATTTGTACATCTTTCAAGAAACAGCAAAGACACTGCTCACAAGGAACAAAACTGGAGCAGCAGATCCCTTGAGAAAACAGGCCTGTGGAGAGTTTGTTGTTAAGTAGCTGTAGGTCTGCCATGCCTGGATTAGGAGCTGCAAAGATGCTTTTTCTCCAAATATTTTTCTCCTCCAGGTATCAACAGAAACAAACTCTGCTCCAACAACAACAAAAAGGTATTTAACATCTTCACAATAAAATTTTATTGTTCATGGAGGATTCAATCAAAGAAACTGAAGATGCCCTAATGTCTTGTTTGCCTAGGAGCATCAAAACACACTGGATACCATAAATATCTCAGTATTTTTGTAGTGTTTGAAGTATAACGGACTGGCACAAGTCTTGGTGCAACACTTCAACTAGAATTGCTGTGTAGGTCAGTGTTTATGCCACCTTGTGCACAGGAGTCCTGTTTAAGATCTTAAGCATACCAAGTTAAAAGTCGGTTCTTTTACGCCAGTATTTGCATCGCTCCTACACAATCTGAAATGTTTGCATATTCCTGTTCCTTAATCTAGTTGATGACAAAGCCAAAACTACCTCATACCTTGAACACTTTGATCTGGCAGCTTGCAGAATGCAAGTGTTCTGTGTATTCACCGTTTTCATTCTGCTTAAAGGTGTCGATTTGCACCCGGAAGGGCACCCCTTTCTCTCCTCCATGTTTCCGTGGAGTAAATTCTGTGCTGATGCAATGTACCTGGCAAAACAGAAACTGTGCTCATCTCTGGAGACATTTTGAACCTGTGCTCATCTGAATTTCAGATACTGCCTGAACATGAGGTTTTGGCTCCTCACAAAAAACTAAGAGGCAGAAGAGTTCATATTTTTTTTCAGTTTCAATTCTGTTCCTTCGGACAAAATAATCAGGAGAACAAGCAGTTCAGAAAGAAACAGGGCATCAGGAAAAGTATCCTTTGATTTAAGTAAATCCCTCATTCAGATTAAAAACAGATAGCTGATGGTCAGAAGGAGAAATAGTCATGAAACAGGAAAGCAAGGAAAACTAACAGGTTATGAACAGTTTCCTCAAGACAAAAATCTATGCTTAGAAAGCAACACCAGTTTCTGAGTACTTTTTTAAAGAAAATCCTAGCAGTAGCAGGTAGTACTCCAACATTAACAAGTAGCAGGCAAATTGATTTAGTGACTACCCTATAAATTAATTACACATGATTATCACATGAGTTAGTAATTATCATTACTATCCTTCTCTTGTTCATGTACTGGCTATTTTGTCTCCCCAGGTCTTTAGGAGATATCTAACCACTGTATTTACCACAGAAATATGACTTATCTCTTACCTGAATGAACGCTGAAGCTCTCTTTGACGGATCCCAGAGAAATTCAACAGTGTTCAACTGGGTCGGGCTAGCCCTGGGATCCAAGATACCAACTGACAGCGGGATATCTGTAGAAGAAAACCCCTAAAATTTTAAAAATATTAAATTGAAGAAGAGAAAGCTTTTCCATACAATGAGAACATGCATGTGAAAGCGAAGCCATCAAAGACATCTCTACTTGGGACCTATAATGCTAGATCTCTTTCCCTCCCAAAGGCATACAGGATTCTTAAAAACCTAAACACACATGCACACACCCCATACACCACTCTGCATCACTGCAATCTCCCCACACTGCAGAGGTGCCACAATGAAAGAGTCTCACCTATATCAAGGATGCGGTCCCCAGGCCGACTCCACCTCCAGCCCTCGAGCTGCTGATGCTCTGTGTACTGCAGGCGGCGGTCGTGGAAAACTACACGAATTATACTCTGTTAAAAAAAGACAGCAATATGAACAATGTGATCCAGAATCCTCTCTCAAGATGACTTTGGTTTTCCAGAGTAGAAGCAAAAGCTGAACTGTTATGCTTCTCACCCCCATTCCTGAGGAGAGTAGAAGGGTCCACCTAAGAGACCCATCACCATGTGTATCAAATTCCTAAGGGACCCCTGAGAGAGAAACACACTTCCCCCTTCACAGGGCACATCTTACAGGAGTAACACAGCCCTGTACAGCTTTCTGGGATTCACTCTGGAAGCACTATAGCAATGTCCACCTAATCTTAGGTGTCATGGCACGTAAACATCACTATTTTGCCTCAACACCCAAAAAGGCTCATATGGAGTTAACATTTAATGCATCTGTACCATGTCCCAACCCCAGTATATCCCATTCTGATTTGCAAATGTGGAAGCCAGCTCACCTGTCCCTGCCCCGGTGGAGCTGACATGTCCAGACACCTTGTCAGTGGGAATTAAACTTGATTCCAGCCATTAAGAGCCAGTCATTGGATTTGCCTCAGAGTAGTTAAACAAGGGTAGGTAGAGTAGGAAAGCATCTGTAACAGCAGGCTGGTCTGCAATGGTGCAGCCATGCCAATAACGGAGAAAAAAGGCTGGAATAAGGACAATCCCCAGGGCAGACAAGTCCTAAGTACTCCTAACTTATACGTTCTTTTGTATATTCAGAGTGCTATACTTACATGAGTTAATGACCCCTAACATCCCAGTTTCTCAAGCCCACACTCTTGCTGGGGACTTCCGTATCAAGTGAGTGAGCAATTTTTGCCAGTGAACCTGAGAAATGCCCAAATCAAACCCTAGCTTCAAGATGCAAAACAAGCCACAGTGGGAACACTTGCAAAATTGGAATCCCAATCCACATACTACCTGAAATGGGCCAAAAGACAAATAGGGAACGGCCTAAACTTGGACAACATTTGAAATCCAAATTGGAATACAAATTTTGCAACTAGTTCCCACTTCTCAAAGGAAATCCTGAGGCAGAACAGCCAAGAATTGAAGGTTGGATCCAGAACCAGGGTCCAGACCAACGTTTTTGAATTTTAACTGTTTTGGCAGTGGAGGAAACAACAGGAAAAAGTCCCCCAAACCAAATGATCGAGTTCTATATGTTCATCATTATTCCCATTACCAAAGTAAACTGGAGCTATACAGAATCTGCCTGGCAGAACTAGGTGAACACCTGGGCCCTCCATTTGTCACATAACAACCCAGGCATGTTGCTGAGATTCTGCAGGGAGAAAAGTCTGCCTCTCCACAGCTTTGACCATGTTCACCACTGAACTTTGGGATTCCCCTGAACCCAATATTCACAGTGAAACTTTGGGGTCATGGTCACAAACAGAATAAAGGTTCCCCTAAAGCCCTGCAAAGCCAAGCTGCATAGTCCCATGAAGCTAGCACTGAGCAACTCCATCACCCCTGCTCCCACTAAAAACAATGGCAAAGTGTTTTCCATTGTCTCAGTGGGAGCAAGGTCAGGCCCTTCATTAAAGGCTGTATGTAGTAGCAGGAAGAAAAGAAATCTATATTTCTCCTTACCTTTACATATTTTGTGTTTAAATCTTGAAACTCTCCCAATTTCCTATTCTCAAGTAGACGGATTTCATAAGA
Source organism: Leptocoma aspasia (assembly GCA_013399835.1). NCBI lineage: Eukaryota > Metazoa > Chordata > Aves > Passeriformes > Nectariniidae > Leptocoma > Leptocoma aspasia. The sequence continues at coordinate 143,292 of VXAX01003269.1, forward strand.
CTGACCTAGAGTTTAAGGAAACATTTCCAAGGTGTTTAATATGTTGTAGCAATGAGAGAGTCATGCTGGCATTTATGTGGCTGACAAAGCATACGTTTGATCAGGGAAAGCTTATTTTTGCTAACATAATGCATTTGCCCCAGTAATCAATAGGCACTAAAGCACAGCAGAAATCTGAGGGGAAGGTTTGCCTTTTGGCAGCTAAAAGCTCTCCATTAGGGCATCAATTATAGCTGTCTCCCGGGGCTGCTTTGGTTTTCTGGTCACCCTCCAGAAAGTCACCACGGTGTTTGAGAGAGTTGTCCCCCCATGCCACATGGCTGTAACAGTGCTGCCTTTGCTGTCCTTTCTGCTAAAGCAATTCTGCCAAAGCAATGGTTGTGTGAAGAGGTACTGGCACAACAGGTCCAGGAACAATTCTGCAAGGATGGCAGCTGGGGAAAATCTTGCCATCTTCAGGGAGCAGTCAGGCCTGTAAGGTGTTTTAGAGAACCACAAAACCAAAATTTGTTTCGTAAGGCCTGGAAAGTTGCTGCCAAGGGCATAAATATTCCTTCAGATGTGTGTGGAGGCAGCAATGGGTATTACAGCATGTGCAAGGACCAGTTCCAGGAAGAGAATCCACACTCCACCACCCCACCACCACCCTCACATAAGGAATTTAGTCAATTCAACAGAATTCAGCTAACTGGTTTATCAAATAACATCTCTTTGAGGCTGACAGCAGACAAAGGAGACTGATCTCTCAATACCTTACGCACAGAAATTACTAAGACAGTACAAAAGCTCATTGTACTACACCAAGTCTTTACAATAAGCCTGCAACCAGTACCAAGACAGGATAGGATCATTAGGATTAATGGAGTATATGTGTACCTTATAGCTAGCTTTTCTTGTTCATCTTGCTATCTTCCCCTTTCCTGAAAAATGCACAGAGTATAACAAGGCAGGCACCAAGGAGATCAGTTTGGCTTTTCTGGCTCAACCAGTATCTCTGCAGAACTGGCCCTGCAGAAAACTGCAAAGCAGATCGACCTCCCTCTAAGCAGCTTCTACCAGCAGAGACAAAAATGCTAAATTTTTGGATCTGGATTTATGACAGCAGATGTGTCAGAGAGGCAGACCGCCGTTTGAGAATCCCACCCACGTGAGTACAGACTATATCCACAGAGCACAGAGATAATTGTGCTTATTCAGCTGGCTGGCAGATAGGAAAAGGGAAAAAAAGGAAGGACAAGAGAGGCCATACTGAAGCCCCAAATGTTTGCAGAACAGCCCTATTGATGTTAGTTGGAGTTCTGCAAACAGGAAATGACCCTTGAATCCAGCAAGTGAATTAGGGCATGGGGAGAGCAGAGAATAAACCATATGAAGTACCAAAATAACCATGGAAACATGCTCCAATCTTTACCCATCTCTTGGCACATAAGTAAAACAAAATTACAACAGTGACCTGCCTTTGAAGGCTGCTAGACAACAAAAGTGGCTTTTGTAAACCACAGCCTGAAATTGAGGCCACAGTTAAACTCACAAAACTTTCCAATGTTCCCACTGATACATGTTAATATTGTTCACCTGGCAAATTTTAGAGATATGTACATAATCAATACTGTTATATTAGCATTAAAAATATCAAGGTCAGGTTAAAAAAATGGGTTTTCTCTCAGAATCATAGAAAAGATCCTTTAGACCATCAAGTCCAACCATTAACCTAGGAATACCAGGTCCACCACTAAAACATGTCCCCAAGTGCCACATCTGCTGTACTATGTACTGGTATGTGCTCTACGTGTTTATCTATGTTGTACAAATTGGCTGCTCAGTGGTTCAGTCTAGAGATACACTTCACCAGCTATAGAGTGACATAGTTCATCATCTTGAACCCATTTACACAGCCAAGCATCTCTTACACTTACAGCTCATTCCCATGCAAATATGAGGCTAATTAATCATTACAGAAGATTAATTTAGGTTTTGAAAGCAAGAGACAGTAAAATACATCTGTACTGTACTCAGGGGTAACAAGGACAGTGAAATGTAGTGATATGAGCTGTGCTATGGAGGAAGGCAATGATAAAACCAGAAGCATTGTCAGCCATTCAGCAGGTATCTCAGGAATAAGCAGGTTTTTGGGACACCCTTGTGCACTGATACACTCTCGCTCTTTGGTCAGCCTGACCTGCTTATCTTCAGTTACAATGAGAGAAAAGAAAATAATGGGCATAAAAACATCATCTGTGCTCCTTTCAAACTAGCATCAAGCACTCAAAAACTCTGCAGTGTGCCATCTCCGACCCTTTGCACGGGACAGGGACAGAACTGCAGCCTGGCAGCAGTGGGCACCACACATCTCCACCTGACAGGAGTGATTCACTTTGGAGGGACTCAAACAGATCCTCGGGACCAGTGAAAAAGAAACTGCACTGTAGAGAGAGTTAATATTAAACAGAAAGCCAAAGAGGAAATAACATGCTTTGATGAAAGATATATGGGTCATCTGATGGAAGCCCTGGAATGCAGTTTATGCCACAAAAAACCTCAACCAAAATGCTATTTTATGCTAACTGCTTTCCCCTTGAACTCTGAATGTTTGAGTTGCTACATGATTATCAAACAAGACTGCTGCCAGCCAAGCTTCAGAAAACATGAGGGTTTTTTCCCCTCCCTGTGAAACTGTCAGTGAGAATTTGGTCCAAATTCCTCAAAGTTCCCTTACATATATCCATCTTCTGGTAGTGGTTTTCAATTTATTCTCCTTAAAGCTTTCCAGCAAATTCATTGCTTTGTGGCTTACGGTACCCAGAATTTATTAGCATGGACAGCATTCAGATACTTGTACTTTTATAGCACCAAACTGCTTGGATTATACTTTTTCCTTGAAAAATACTTTCCAAACTTTGCTCACCCTATATTTTCCACCACCACTACCAGCAAAATTACTGAAATGGTGAATTACAATCTCAGCCCTGCAATTATTACTGTAGAGAAAAAAAGGCTCTAAAGAGTGACCACTTGGATATTGGAAAACAAAATCCCTTTGTAAAATAAAGCAAATAATAGCAACCTAACCTGAAGAAAGCTGAACTCCCCCTGGCGTCCAAGAGGGCAAAGAAGTCACACAAGGCTCTGATACACACAGATCATTTATGAATCCTGCATTGCTGACTCACCAGCACGAGCAGGCTCACACTGACAGTTTTCTGCTAAAACTAAATCAGTAACAGATCATTCTTAGTCAGGTATCCAAATCTGTGAAGAAACGTGTCTGTAAGTGTGACTAAACAATCTGCATTTTCATTCCCAAGTTAGACTACAACTAGCTAAGCCCAAAACAAGCTGAAATACAGAGTTCCCCCATACTGAGTTTTTCCATGTGTCTCAGATGGAAACACAGATTAATAGAGGTCAGACTACAACTTTCCAAGTCAGTATGTGGTGGTAAAGCTGGAGACAGGAGCAGAGGATACCAGTGCTGAGACTACAGTGATTTGATTCAATAGACCAGGTCAGGTGTAATACTGGACACATGGACAGGGGCACCTAAAGCACTTCTGTCACCACCTGAAATGAAGGGGACACTCTGCAAGCAATCCCCAGCACAGGTGGTGCTGCAGCAGCCTCCTGCATGTCTGTGTGACCCAGTGCTCCCCCGACTCACCACAATCCTTCTTCCCTACCTCAGGCAGAGAACAGGACAGTAATAAATATTCAAAAAACCACAGCACATTCTTGAGATGCAGTTTGTCTCCCAACTGCATTGAAAGCTTCAGGGGTACCAATAAAAAAACTGTACAGGTGATGCTATACTGTAATTTCTATTTTAAACAGACATTCTCTGGGCAAAAGCAAATTTATGTAATCTCCTCCTAGGCTACAGTTTGAGCAACTCACTTTACAAACAAAGTACTACCCAGTAAAATAGTAACCACCCAGGTCCAGAGAGTTCCTGGTTCATAATTCATGAAGCAATTCCACCTATCTAAAGGAAGATTTATAGACTGCTTACTTTTTTAAACTTGCATTGTCTTTGATAATTAACACACATTAAATGTGGGCATGACCACTTAAACACAGGGCCAGCAGAATTTAAAGTCAAGCACTTACTACAGATGAAAAATAATTTAGTTCAACACAGGAATGATTTCACCTGCTCAAGAGGTGCAAGTGTAACAGCTTACTGATTTCCACGGAATTTAAACAGCCATCAGAAATTTTAGGTAATTTCTGAGTACAAAAGATTATCACCATTTCAAGCTCAAAGATACATTTTCTTCAAATGTTATTTACCACACAACCACAACATCCTGTTTGCTTTTCTTTGTTTTGGTGTTACATTTCAAGGGCCACTTGCACTACGCATTTTGTGGTTTTCTGCACAATACACTGATAGAATACACTAATTTCCAATTAGGGTGCTGATGTTCCAGGCTGATATGACTCAGGCCTTACTTAATCTAACGAAGTAGCCTTTCCAGAAATTAATTAAACCCTAACCTTTGAATAAGCAATATCCCCAACAAAAGTCTGTGGAAAGGGGAAAAAAAAAACCCAACAGAGTCCTCTTTCTCAGAATGGATCCACACAGCACTAGACAGAACCAGCCTGGAACTGTTTGATTATTAAGCCAAGCCAATAAAAATTCCATTTAGCAACTTTATATGGACATCCTAAAGAGTGCACAGATAAAGGCAAAGGAATGCTGACAGTCAAATACACCATGCAGAAGGAGGAGGAGGGGAAAAAGAAGCAAGCATTTATCATACCAAACCAAAGCACATCCAGCAGGCAGGAGGATCACCTTTGAAACAGCCAAGCACAACTATTCAGGGCATCAGGCACACACAAAGATTCTTCTGACAAGAAAGATTAATGAACCCTCAGGGTAAACAGACAAGAGTGGCAGAGCTGACATGTGAACTTGCGTGCTTGATGACACACACCTTTTTAGCCAGTCACAAGCAAAAATAAAAATTAGCATACGATTTGCTCAAGTGTCTCATGTGTGGACACTCTGCAGGACAAGAAGCAAAAGCAGAACCCTCAATCCCTGAACCACAAATAACAGTGGATATTCTGCAGTGGCTTACTGTAGCCTGATTTGACAAGATGCTGTAGATGTTTATCCAGTGGATATTATGAATTCACTAGCTACACAATAGGCCACCCTGGAAGTTCCCACTATGCTAGGGACATGGAAATCCTGCAAAGGAGGACAAGCTGTGGGCCAGGAAATGCAAAAGGAGCACTAGAGTAATTCTAATACTGCAGGCCCATCTTGCCCCACATCCCATCTTTACCACAGCAACCAGAGATGGAGCAGGGTCAATATAGCCAGCCTCTCCTTCCTTGCCACATCTTCTCAGTTTCTGGTATTCAGTGTCCAGACTGCATCTACATTGAGCTTCCCAGTCATGACCAATGCTCATTAACTCTTTTGTGTGGTCTCCTGAATTTGCTTGTACTGTGGCAATCAGAACCACAATTTACACATGCCTTGCTTTAGCATTGGCAGTCTGGGCCTTCATCTGCCTCCTGCCTCTCCCCTTGCACATATCCCCCTTAGCTCCACCATGTTTTGGTACCCAGGAGTTCAACACTGAGGATTCCTGCTCTGCTTGCCCCTACCGAGAGAGCAGCAACACCACAGGAACACAGCACACCAATTCAACTCCTAATTCTAGTGTCACCCCACATAGCTTCGCTGTCATCATGTCGCTTTTGTTTTTCCTCCTTTTACAATGTGCCCCCAACTCAAGGGGATTTTTCTTGCCCCCTTTTTCTATTTCCCTACCTCTTTCTTGTGGGAAAGCCAAACAACTGCCTTGGAGCCAAGTTTGCTGCAGGAAAATTTCACTGCTCATTTACTATATGAACATTTTTCTGAGTCCTACTCTCCACAGACTTTTGAAGACTGTCTATTCTACAGTGGTGACACTTCATAGCTAACAGGCACTAACAGAAATACTCCTCATTTACAATGGTTTCCACTCGAGAGGGAGGTGCATTTAAATCCCCAAAGAACAGAGTCTCACTTTGAATCAAGGACACAAAACAAGCCAGCAGACACAAAAACACTTCTGGTTGCTAACTTCACTGTATGCGCTTGGGTTTCTTTTGCATAGACTCCCACTTGATCTCATCGAGTCTAAACCATGTTATAAACTTTGATTTTTAATACAAATTAATCAGTGAAGAAATTATGGACCTCCAATGGAAAGCGGAAAAAACACCTAACCTGTGAAAATAATTTCTTCCTGTATTTCCACTTCTTTAGCATGTACTTGAAACACTCAGGATTATCTTAGTCACATCTGTCCAGCTCAGAAAACCTCTGTGTAAGTAAAAAATACAGGCTTTTTCTGGTTTCAACCTGTTTTAAGTCAATTTGGACAACAGGTTTTATAGCTCTGAAGGAGTAGCTTTGTGTGTAATATTTACTTGAGTTTCAGATAACTAAAAAGAATGGTCCTGGGTGAGGGTGCTGACGAGGGATGCAGAAGAGGTGAGTATGACTCCTGACCCCACCTAGCAGCTCCCTTAGATGCCCTCAGGTTAAGTCCCTTCCTTCATGACATTTCTGCAATAGGAGAACTGGGAGAGGCAAGCCCCACTCCCACCCATGGCTGCTCAATCAGGCTGCTACCACAGGGCAGGGAAGGAGATGAGATCAAAGCTGACTGTACCTTCCACACCAGTCACAAACGTGGCACCAAGCTGGGACAGGAGGAATCTCACTGCTGGCTGTCTAGCTTCAGGAACACGTAACAAATGCTTGGTAGGAAGAAAATGTGAGGAAAAAAGGTGGTTTTTTCCCCACTCTTTAGGAAAAAAAAGTATATTCTGTTATAAAAATGTATACTACTCCTACAAAAACAGCTAATCAGGTCAAACCTACAGTATTTCTCAAGCTTCTTACTGCTACCTAAAATGTGATCTTTTAGGACATAAATTAGAGGAAGCTAATTGGAAAATTTCTAAATCATCTCACACTGACAGTAACATTCACACAAACAAATCCTGTAAAATCACAGGCAAAAAATCTGTCATAATTAAAGGAATCTCAAATAGATATGGATAATGAGGTGAAGTAAAAAAATTATGTGGACTATAAGGAAATTATCTTCCCAATTTTTTCATACTTCTTACAACACTCTGAGGAACTTCTGAGCACTCCCTTTTTTCACAGATATTGAAGATTTATGGAGGAACAAAATTCAGTCTAGGGGCTTCCAGTAGGATTTGTGCACAGGCTACAATCCAGCAAGTTCACAATCCCGTTTGAATTTCATCCAGATGTTAGCAACAGAAGAAAGGATTACAAAAAGAATAGAAAACAGCCTCTTGGTTAAAGGACAACTGAGATTCTAGCTTCCTAGGGACAACAGAAGTCAGATGCTCTACTTACACTGAGGTGCCCTGTCATCTGAAGCAAGATTCATAGTGAGCTTTGGGATGGTGTGGTTTGGAGACAGGGTTGTTTATCCTGGGCTGCCAAGTGAAGACAGAGCTGCCAAACATATGGGGAAATTGCTTCTAGCACAATTAATGGCTTCAGCCGAGACACCAGAACCTACTCAGAGCTGTCTTCAAAGTCAGGCAGGAGACAAATTCTTTCTCCAAAGATGAAGTGTACCACAAGAACCAAAAACACCAAAAGCCACTTTCAGAAATTGGAAAGACAAACAAGCTTTGTTAGCCATTTCATTTTTTAAGCCATCTAAATCCAAGAACATAGTGGAAAGGGGTCAAGGAGCAGTATGGCACCCCGTAATAATTAGGGAAAAATAATGCATGGGTGGATGGCAGGAACCAGTGAGCACCTGGTACTCACAGTCTCAATGGCACAAAGCCACTGCTGTGCCTGTGATCTCAGGCAAAGGTGGTGCGTTTGTCCACATGGCAGAAGCCACCAGCAGCAGAGCTCCTACACATGCCCAGGACCTGGTCAGTGATGGCAGTCACTGTTAGGGAAAGAGGTAGTTCCTAGCACAGGACAAAGCAAAAATATCCCCATAAACAGAGCTAGAATTAAACCAGAAGCACGCCCAGCCAGAGCTGGTCACTCAGCCCTCTCTACACTTCATTTAGGCAAATAAAGAACTGCTCTGGGAAAAGTACAAACATCCAGGCAGTTGTGACCCCATAAAAAACTCAATTACGTAGGAGTTAACGTCAATATAAAACAGCTTTTTTCATTTACTGTAAATCTTAGTGTTTAAAACTGGGTTCTCTGGCTGTAAAAGATTAGACAACCAAATCTGAGCTTTAGACTTTTTAAGGGAGGCAAAGGTTCTCTTTTGCCTCCTGCTGTAAGCAATTTCATTTCCTACCCAAACAATTAGGAATCTACTCCAAGGCATCTTCTTCAGCTGTTCCTTGCCCCGTGCTTCCTGCACCTTTCTTTGGAGAAGCAAGCAGAGCACATCTGCAGTTGAGCTGAGGCAGTACAACACCCAACAGATTTTAAATGCAGCACCATTTAAAATGTACCAGTTTATCCACACATATCTTGAACCTGGATATATGCCTTGGCACCCTGGGGTTGAAATTGGGGGCTTTTGTTTAGGTGTGACCCAGATTCAAGTCCATCATTAGGTTTACAAGGCATCATTTGCTAATGCACCTCTACAGCAACACTCCCAGTATCACAAGTTCTCTCAGATATTAGTGGTTTTCCCTCATGGCTTGGGTTTTTGGCTTGTTTGTCTTTTGAACCATCTAGGACAGGCACTAAGGCTGCCTCCTGGAACACCACAAAGCAGAGGTGTCCAGCCTTCCAAACCCTAACCAGCTGTACACTAAAATCTTTGCACAGCCAAGAACCACAAGTCACACACTGCAGATCGGGAGAGCTGAACGGAGCCCAAGAAAACTTTACAGGCAGATGATGGCAAGTTAGTCTGAAGTACCCCCGGGACATTGGGCTGGATCTCTCACACAGCCTGCTCTCAGTGACCCTCTGCCACCAAACTTAGCCTCCCTCTATCTGAAATAATTAACATCTGAAGTTCTGAGCCCAACACTGGTCATGAAACAAAATCATGACTTGAACAGCTTACAGTCCACATGTGGTTCTGGCACTACAAGCTGATTCTCTTGGGCAATGACTTTCAGGTTTTTGTGATTTTGACATATTGTTTTTTAAAATAATTACTTTATTCCTCACATTTATTAGCATTCAGATCTACTGTACACAGTGCTTGTTTCCTCCACATTCCTCCTGCTGCAATTTCTGGAACCACCTTTCATTGCACCCATTTCTGTCTGTGTTTGAAACTGGTTTCAACCAGCCATGGTCAAACCACACCCCATAAGACTGCAGACCATGGAATATGCACTGCATCAAGCCATTTTGCTGAAGCAGTGGTTTCTAATATGGTTGCTGGTTGATTGTTTGTCTGAAAATCCCTATCCACAAGAGACACTGAAACAGTGCTAAAAGGCAGGCTAGTTCCAGAAACGTTAGGATGTTTGTGCTGCAGACTTCTGGACAGTGTAGTTCTGTTGACAGATGTGATCCCTGACCAAAGGAGCAATGCCAGCAGCAGCTTCCAGCGCAGGGACAGCACCTTTACCAATCTCACGGACTGAAGGTGGAGTGGTATTGAGACACCATACTAATAAGCCTGTACTTTGTCCCATCAGATGAGTAATCCTCCTGAGATCCAGTAAAGACCTCTTAATGAAGGAACTGCCCTAAGGATCAACAAACTAATACTGTGTTCAATTTGGCTTCAGTTTCCCAAGGAATGTGGGAAGGCAGGGGGGGAAAGAGATTGGGACTGACAAGTGTAATGAGTCAGTCTTTGGAAAACAAGCTACAGATTTGACTCTAGTTACCTCATTTACAGGCTAGTTCTAGAGTTGTGGCCAGAGAGCACTCATGGTTTCAAACTGGAGCAGACAAACTTGGGACTTGGCCTCTGCTGAATGTCCCCAAGTCAACAGCTAAGCTCACTATGTCATGCTCCCTCGCAAACCCTTCCCCTGCCCCTTTGTGCAAACACTGATCTCTGGTTTCCAGCTCCAGACTCCTCTCAGACTCCATCCTTGGGGAGAGTCCAGGCCAAAGACTTCTTCCTCCTCAGCACCACTGACCATCCCTCTGGGTCTATCCTGCAAGAAGCAGGGCTCAAGAGAAGCCATTATGCTCCACAAGCCTGGAGCCCTCTCCCACCTGTACACAAACCGCCTTCCTAGCCCATACAAAGCCTTTTCAGATCTCATGTGAAACTCTCCACTGATTCCTCTTCTATCTCTGCCATGCAACTTGGCCTTCAGTTTGCTACCCAGTACTTCCAGCTTTCCAAAGCCCATAGGTCAGGTCTGACAGAGCTTTCTTCCATGTAGTTCTGCATATGGACATTCCTGAGCTGGTCCACTCACCACCACTGAACCAGTCACGTGTGGAGAATGTGTTTCAGGGCAGGAAGCAGAGCTGCTTCAGTGACAAAAGATCGTAACTGAGTGGTGAAGAGCTACAGCTGAGAAGGAACATTTGAACAGCAAGCAGCAAGAATCACCCAGCAAGCAGAAAACCCCAAAGCCCTTACTCACAATTCGAGAAAGTAATCACACTGGATGTGAACTGCTTTGTTGGTGCTGCTGGGACAGCCACTGTCTTTGTATCTACCTTACTACAAACCAGCCATGACTGACACACAGGCAAGGCAGAGGGACATTCATTAATGAAGTGACCCATTTGCTAAAGTAATCCATCACAACACTCAAGAAGGGAAGTTTTATGTAACAGTCCTTGGCCAATCCATGATAAACACAGAGAGAGGTTAAGGTGCAAGGGACTCCCCTTTGCTTACAGCCAGCACAAGCTGATAAGGTGTAAAGAATGGTCTTAAATTGCTTCACAAGATGGCTGTGGCATTGTAGCTGGGTCACAGTGCTTTGGAGTCAGCCAGTTCTTCTCCTGAAACACAAGCATTGGCTCCAGAAACCTCAGTTGCCTCGAGGTCCCCTTCACACACCTCAAGCTCATAGAACATAACTCTACTAAGGGGATTAATTTTCTGACAGAGCCTTTAAATCCTCATCCCTTTTTAACCCATGGCAATGTTCTCACCAGTAGCCCTCTAACAGAAACTAGACACCCCAGCTTCCCACCCTGGCCCCTCTGCACAGCTCCTGCCAGCCTCATCCCTGCTGTGCTCCTCTGGGCCTGCCCAGCTTCATGCTCCTCAGGGTATATCCTGCAAAGACACATCTCACCTTGAGGGATGACAGACAGATGATATCCAAGAAATGCCAATGAAGCAGGAAGCAGTGTCAAGATGTAGCAGTAGACAACTCCTTGCAATAGTAAGCAGGACAAAGCCTGACACAACACAGTCTATCTAAAAGACAGTAACAGTCTTACTTTGCAAAGGAAAATGTGAACTGCTCCAATCGCACAGTTTTTTAAAAAATTCATGGTATTGCATTAAGACTTGTCTAATTTTTCCCTGCCAAGGTAAAAAAGTAGGCACTGTTTCATGTATGCTAAAATATTTAGCTGTCAACATATTTTCACTAAAGAAAAAAATCTTTTATTCCAATACAGGAAAGAATTGTGTTTCATAGGAAGACTCATCTCAATCTCACAATTGATACGCCCCATTATAACCTCCTGGGATCTGCTGTGTTTAAATGAATAAACTGAGATGACAGTCCCATATCCCAAGCATCTTTTGATCCTGAGAGACAGAACAGTGCCAGCTTACGTGACAGGAAACACCTGGTTCCTTGGGTAGAGCCTGCAGTACTTCACTGATCTTTCTGTGGGGGTTCTATGCGCCTACCAGCTACCAACACAGATCCAGCAGCCAGCTGCACCTCAGGTCAGAGTCCAAGGGAGGTCAGGGCTCCTATTTCTATCATCATTAAGAGAAACCTATCCAGGGAAGCACCCTACTCAGTGCATGAAGCTTAAAGAGATGGGGTAGTAGCAGGAGAGGATCTTTGTGAGAGGGCAGACAGCCTTCAGCTTGTTGTTAGGCCCTTTTTTACAACGTGGCAGAAACTGAGCATAAATGTGTTTTAGCATAATCTGTGCATGGAGAGGCCTGATCCCCTCAAGACCCACGCACAGGAGGTGCTGCAGAGTGACAGCCAAACACCAACCACAGATGTGTCTGCACAAATGCTGCCAGAGGGGGGAAAAGAAAAGAACATAGAGAAACAAAGTGTTTGTTTACCCAGGAGTATGAACTGGTCTGTAAGGTCAGCTATAGAGGACCCTGCTGCACTGAACCCTGCCAACTTGTCAAGTTAGGCACTGAGCAGAGCCACACCAGCCAGCCCGTAGGAAAGATGTCACTCTGCCCAGACCTCAGAGCAGACCTTGGATACCTGCTAAATCATTCCCTGGCTATGCCCTCCAGCAGTGCCAGGGGACTTGCAGTGGTAAGAGCCCTCCCCAGTCCAATCTGCCTCATCAGTCTGGCCTTGTGAGGTGAATGCAGGAGGCTGCAGCTGAAGTTGGCTGAGATCAAGCCAGTACTTTGCCACAGGGAACTGTGCATGTTATAACACTGCCTTAAGTCAACAGTTAAATCAGTGGTATTTCATTATTTTAAAATAGTTGATAATCTGGTATCTAAATGCAGAATATTAAATATTCCTCCTTTCCTCCACCCCCTTCCCCACTTCTATCCCTCTTTTCCCATCCCGCTGCCCTCCCGGTAAGGCAAAGTAGGGGATTAAATCTCATTAACTGTTCCCAGGAAATATCCTCTCCTTCAGTGTACTGCAGACCCTACCTTGGTTGAGGTAGGTCAGAGTTTCTTCGTGCAGTTTCACGGCGGGTGAGGTGGCCGTGCAGAGGACGTACTGGAAGGGTGGCAGTTTGGCATCGTTCTCAGGAGACAGCTGCGGCTCTTCCTGCTTGAAGATGGGCAGCGCAAGGACATCTCTGCAATGTGCAAGTTACACACAGTCAGTTGCAAAGAGTTTATGGACTATCCTCAGCCTCAATCTGCATTTGGTTCTCATGATCTGAGATAACGGGGGTGGTCGCTGGAGAAACACCAGGTTAAAATGGCTAAAAGAGGAAGAATTTGGCCTGTTTAATGTAACCAGGCAACTTCTGTGTCTAGGATATCAGCACTGCACACAAAAGAACAGAGCACAGGCAAAGCAGAGTATGTCTGAGAATTAATGCAAGTTTTTTAGAAATAAATCAGATTTACTATTCAGTTAAGCCGTCTTCTTGATGAGGAAAAAAATCATCAAAAATAGATCCTTCGTCCTTCTGGACATATTTGATTAAGAGTTCTCAGGTTCTCAGATGAAAGCCTTTCAGAAAAAAAAAAAAAGGCAAGAAAAGGCACTTTGACAGCCAAATGTCAGGTCAGTAAAATGTCTTCATGTAGCAGCCATGGGTTGCTCATGGGTTGTACAGCTCTGGTGTACAAAGGAGATACTCAGGTAAGAGGTGAACAGCTGTATTAATTGATTCAGAGTATCTCCCTGTATTCTAGTAAACCTGGTCTCAAGGAATCACACAGCTCTTAAGTCAGCACCTTCATAAATGCACACAGGTGCATGGGAGTAGCTGCACTAGGACCTGCACACAGCTCCAGTTCCCACTTCCTTACAAAATGCTGATAGTCACCTGCCTGCTGATTTAGTCCCAGGCTGATCCCAACCCACACTAATCCCCAGGCAGAACTGGTATTAGCAAGGCTGAGAGCTCAACCAACGATCAGTTGATTAACACAAAATGAGATGTCAGGAATAAGCATCCTTATCTCAGCCTGTCTGATACTGAAGAACCACCTATGCCACTAACGCTGCTGATCATTGTGTCCACCTACTTAAAACACTAATACCCTTCCAAATTAGGAGGATTATACTGAACACGGTGAAAATTCAGAATGAGTGATTCTTTTTCTCCTCTGTTTCTTCCAGATGTGTGAAGACTGGAGATTCTCTTTACACAGGCTGCAGTTCTGCTCCTTTCAACAACCCCATACACAAAACGCTCTAAGAAAAGCCATCCAGCATGTACAGGCATGCACCCTGAAAGGGCATTAAGAATTTTCTCCTTGCCTGTTCAGTTAATGATCCACTCATAACACTCACAACCTTGAAGGCTATGCAGGTCATCAGTGAAACAGTGCAGCAGTTTAGAGTAAACTGCTCAAGTGCCTGGTTCAAACGCAGGTACTCCTGTTTAAGGGAAAACAATGCCAGAGGAGCAAATCGTGCCATTTCAGATGCAGACAGGAGAAAAGAAACCCCCATCTCTGTTTCCATTCTCTCTTCCAGCCCCACGCCCCCAGTTTTATCAGGCACTCGAAGGCATCCAGCCCCATTTGCTTCCTGGCATTACTGACATAATCACAGCTCTTGCCTAACTGCTGCCACAGAAAGGGTTGGGTTTTTTTTTCCCTTAGTGATGATTTACTACAGTAATGAAGTGACAGAAATGCCTGCAGTAGATTTCTGAAATAGATAGCATTGCTCCACACACATGCAGGATCTGATACTGCTCCGGAGTCATCTCACTCAGCCCGGATGCCAACATTTGCTCCTAAGGATGCCAACATTTGCTCCTAACCCACTCTGCACAACGCTCTCTGAATGCCTGTGCTTTACAGATGAGAACAGGTCAAAAACTCCAGCGCCCGAAAACTTCTGCAGTTCGGCAGAAAGAGTGAACAAAATCTGGCCTGGGTTTAACAGTTAAGGGTTAGGAATTTGTATATATACTCATGTGCATGTACATATACTCACCTGAAACAGTTGACGAATTTAGGCAAGGGGAAGTCAAAATATAGATACCATATTTCACATCAGATTCTTTGCACCCCTACACTTGCCAGCACAGCTGTCTGATCGCTGAATTCTGCAAGCATGGAGGAATCCATGACTTGGTTTCTGGAAAGCTTCACCATACTAAAGCTCCAACAAAGCCACACGAGTCAATCACATTTTTATTCCTAGAGCATTTGAACTAATGGCCTGCGATATAATTGCTTTGGGTCAAGACCTTCTTAAACGTTCAACTTTATTGTAAGTGTTTGGAACTTAGAATGAGGTCAAAAGAATTTTTAAATTATAAGTATATAAGCCATCACAACACTTATTCAACTCTTCACTCAAGAGCTGCAAATCAAGTTTAGGGGAAAATAGGCTTTTACATTAGCTCCTATCCTTAAAAAAAATGTTGAACTCTTTAAAACTCTTCCAGTTTTCACCCTTATGCTAAAGATTTACAGTTCTGGACTTAAATAACAATTAGCTTGTGTACCTGGGAGGAGAGAAAGTTATCTGAGAGTTCAATCAGCTGACAGAACAGAGGGTAAAACACATACTGGGTTTTCATAAAAAATGAATGAAAATTTGTAAGAATTTTTCTGTAGTATCTTCCTCCAGCTACAAATACCACTGAGGTACAGCAAAACTTACACGGATGTCTCAAATACACAGAAAGCTCTTAATCTCTGTAAAATGTAACTTATACAAACTTTTCTTACAGCAACTTCAAATATTGTACTATTTCATCTTCTTGTACAGTCATTACAAGGGGGTATGGAAAGCCTTCAGAAAGGCACTGCTCAGCAGAAAAATGCCCCTGCTAGAAATGCATGTCTTGACACATTCTGATGGAACATGAATTGGCCAGAATTAGCCATTTCTACATAAAAAACCAAGGGTTTTGTTCAACCAAGCTTCCCTGAAACACCTGAGGGCATTGTTGCCATAGAAGTGGTTATAAGGATTTTAATCCCAGATCAAACCCACCACGTTCACAGAGGCAGATACCCACTAAAGCTGGATTTTGTTCCTAAAACACCAACAGGTCACCTCCATACCAGCAGCCTTCTGGACAGAACAGATATCCTTTATCCTGCAGCGAGCATCAAGCCAGCAAAAATAAGTTAATGTGTTTTCTGGCCCATTAAATGGAATTTAAATTGTGGAGTGAAGCCTGACCCAGACCTGATGATCTTGTAGTACTCCTGCTACAAATCCATAGTTAATGAAGCAGCCTGACCACCGTAAACACTCTCTAATGAAGAATATGCTGATACTCCTCTGCTAGTACCATTTTCACTGTCCTAAACTAATCAGATTTGCAAGTGCAAAGCAAGAGGGAACAAGACTTTTGCCACATACACGTTGTGAAACTGAGTTATTGACATAGAGGGAGGAGACGAAGAAATCTTGTACGAAGAAACGGAAAAGCTGCCAGAAGGCAAGGATCTCCCAATATTGTATCATTTGATAATGGGAGATGACTATTTAGTCCAAAATAAAATTCCTCTGCAAGTACACTGATAGGCAGCAGGAACAGTCAAGATAGCGTGTCTCCTTGAAAGAGAAGCATTATCTGCATTCCAAGTGTTTCCCCAGACAAACTCAATGCTCTCTCAAGAGTGCTTATTTGGGGGTACATTTGAAAGTCAGGGTTCTTGGGCCACAGCCAGGCTCTCCACCACCACAATTCAGCAAAATCCCACTCCAGCAATCGACACCAGCTGACGGCTGAGCTTTACATCTTCAGAAAGCAAATAATTCACAAGCACCCAGCAAAAAGGGAACTCCCAAAGTTGCCTGCTTTGACATCGTTTGGAGGGAGGAAACACGGGGTTGTGCTACACATGTCACAGGCTATTGTTTAGCAGCCCTTGTACTTAAATTAGGCACATTTAATTGAACGCAACTGTGCGGAGGCAGGAAAAAGCTGGTTTAGGCAAGTTCAGAAAGTAAAAATCTGCGCTTTTCACATATCGTCCTGAAAAGCAGAGAAAGAAATCCCATCCCCAGAAAACTGGGTGCCTTCTCAATTTGCCAACAGGCGTTTTCCGCAGACTTTTGACAGCGCTCCGCCGCTGCCGCACCTCCTCCCTTCTCCGCTATCCCAGCCCGGAGAAGAGGGAACCGGCGCAAGCAATAAAGCAACGCTGCAAAGAGCTGCCTAACCAGGCGCTAAAAGAATAAATAAGGAAAAAGAGAAAGCAAAAACGGAAAATGGTGTTTCAGAAAGAGGGAGCGGCGCTAACCCCGGGCGGCGCGGCGGGGCACCGGGAATGCCGCCGGGGAACCCGGCGGGCGGGCGGCCGCGGGACGGGGACACCCGACCGAACATCCACCCTGCACCGGGCTGCCTCCGCCCGGGACTCACCGCAGGTAGCTGCCGGTCGAGTGCTGGTTGTAATGCTCCGGCTGCGTGTGCCAAAACAGCATCTTGGGGGCGGCCGGCGGCGNTACTCTGCCCTGTGCCTCATGTTAATGCGACCTTTGTGTCAGGGGGTATTTTCCAACTGAGAGAGCAAGAGGCAAAGTTTGCCAGAGGAGGTGGATGAAGAGGAGAACAGTGTCAGAGACTAAACTCACCCTTAGCCCATTTGAAACCCTCCTGTCCTTTCTATCTCAACTCCCCCACACAGTATGGAGAAATCTGTCTCTCCATTTCAAATTACAGACCTGATCCTCACCCACAAGGCTGCCCATAGCTGTCATTTTCCTAACCCCTGCTCCCAGGACACCTTCATGTCCCACCAGTCCTTCTCTGGTCGGG